>JAINUT010001591.1:0-224986 GCA_020205555.1 Panax stipuleanatus
ACCTGTGCCTCGAGAATGGCGAAAAGATGGGAAAAGAATACAGAGGGAAGAAAGACTTCAAGTCACCTCGTTTGCCTGGAGATATCTCAAAGGATGGCGACTCAAGTCGCCCAGCAACTCCTGTGTCTGCACAGCAATGCCCGGGACCTCTGCACGTGGAACCTGAGCTGGAACAGGAGCAATAAAAGCAGCCTCCTCGTCATCAATGTCAATGGGCTGCTCGTCCTGTGCTGGATGTATCCTGCTCTCTACCAATCTGCGAGGCGTCCTAGCTGGACGGGCCTGTGGGACTGCAGAAGCCCTCCTCCGTCTAATGCCTGATGAAACCTTGGTAGAGCTGTCGAGTCTATCGCGATCCATCGCATACACCAGTACTCCAAAATCACCTCAGACAGGGTGTGGTAAGCCTAAAACATGTGGCTTATTAATCAATCAATCCAGCATACATATCTAACTCCTAAAACATGCATGGGTCCATTAAAAATACCCCGTACAGTCAAAACTGCATGTTTTCAAAATCCTTAAAGCTCAAAACTTGCATTGGGTCAGTAAAAAACTCTCCACAGAGTCAAAAATGCATGCTTTTCAAAACCTAAGATTTTGAAATTTTTTTGCCAAAGTCCCCTTTGTAAAATGGACTTTCCACATGCACACAGGCATGCCTAGGTGGCCATTCAGTAGCACACCTACCCAAAAATAGAAATAGTTCATATTTCCTAAAACAAATCATAAACCAGCCTCACATGGTCTCCAAAATACCATAGGCATTTTTAGTTGAAAATCCAAGCTCGCTAGGCCTCAGAAAGGATGATTAGACTGACCAAAAAGCTCAAAATAGTACTGTCTTAGAACCTCAATTTTCTTACATCCAAACATGCATTACTGTAAAATATGCATACATATGTAGACAAAAAAAATTTCACAGGTCATATAAACATACATCTTTCATACATTACGTTTAAAAGCACCCTAGGTGATTCACATGCTTTTAACGGTCAAAAACTACGAAAGAAGGATGTAAAACATTACTTGCACTGCGTTGAACGCGTAGGAACTGATGAATTCAGAATTCGAATGCCAGAACTCCGTAGATTTGAAAAAGAAGTTCAAAAATCCTTTTGCTGCTCAAATGGGAAACTTGCAAAATGAAAAATCTCGCAGCACATTAAATACGATGGGTAGCCGCAGCTCCACCTACTGCTGCAGCACCTCTACCTGCGGCAGTCCAGGTGGGTCTCACTCCCCCCCCGGGTCCGGTTCGATTTGAGTCAAAATGGAGTTTAAACGGGCTGCCAAGTCAAATCTGAAGAGAAATCACTACACGATTGAGCGGTTAATCCAGAAATCCTGCGTTTAAGCAGCATAATCCTGACAGAAAGGGAAATTACCCGAAGACCCTTGATATTCATCCCAGAGCCATGTCCGAGGATCAATAGATTAAACTATGAAAAACTGCGCAAGAATTGCGCAAAACTGCCAAAAATTGCCATTTTTCAAAGTTCGGGTACCGACCGAAGTCAATTTCAGCCGTTGGCTCAGCCCCAGCGAAGTTCGGGTACTGACCGAAGCTGTTTCAGCCATTGGCTCAGCCCCAGCAAAGTTCGGGTTCTAACCGAAGTCAATTTCAGCCGTTAACTCAGCCCCAGCGAAGTTTGGGTACTGACCGAAGCAGTTTCAATATTTGGCTCAGCCCCAGCGAAGTTCGGGTACTGACCGAAGCAATTTCAGCTGTTGGCTCAGTCGCAACAAAGTTCAGGTACTGATCGAAGACAATTTTAGCCATTGGCTCAGCCCTAGCGAAGTTCGGGTACTGATCAAAGTAGTTTTAGTTGTTGGCTCAGCCCCAGCAAAGTTCGGGTACTGACCAAAGCAGTTTCAGCCATTGGCTCAGCCCTAACGAAGTTTGGGTACTGGCCGAAGTCAATTTCAGCCATTGGCTTAGCCCTATCAAAGTTCGAGTACTGACCGAAGCAGTTTCAGTCGTTGGCTCAGCCCCAACAAAGTTCGGGTTTCGACCGAAGCAGCTTCAGTCGTTGGCTCAGCCCCAGCGAAGTTCGGTTTCCGACCGAAGTCAATTTCAGCCGTTGGCTCAGCCCTAGCAAAGTTCGGGTACTGACTGAAGTAGTTTCAGTCATTGGCTTAGCCCCAGCGAAGTTTGGGTACTGACCGAAGCAGTTTCGGCCGTTGGCTCAGCCCCAGCGAAGTTCGGGTTCTGACCGAAGTCAATTTTAGCCGTTGGCTCAGCCCCAGTGAAGTTCGAGTTCCGACCGAAGCAGTTTTAGCCATTGGCTCAACCCCAGTGAAGTTCGAGTATAGATCGAAATACAGTCCAATCATTGGCTCAACCCCAATGATGCTTCAACTGACGGCATAACCCCAGCCAAGCAATAGAAGGGATCTGGCAACGGAAACAATTATAACAATCCATCACAACTGATGGAATATGTTATACACATCCTCAAAGGGGATCATTAAGGTAGTATCAATTAGAATCTGCGAAGCTATCGCAAAGGACGTCATCCCTAACAGATTAAGACAAAAAAATCTGTGATAGCTTAACTCCGCCAATCTCATCAGAGTCAAACCAGTTATCGTGAATAATGTCATCCCTAGCAGAAAATGACAAAGGTAGTTCGCGGTAACTCCCTAATACCATCAAGAGCTATACAAGACGGCGTCATCCCCAGCCAAGTGATAACGCACGCAGCAAAAAGTAGCCCCATTTTACTTCAAGACACCCAGCCTTCGAAATGACTCTGGCATTTTCTATTCCCAGTGTCTACTAATCTTTATCCTGTCCATTCCACTACATTACATGGACATGATAAAGAGGGGCATCTGTAGACACTCGAGATTTTCCTTGCCCTGATACTCATCCAGTAGAAGGGTAAACCGTCAATAAGCCCAAATCCGATCCACAATATCGGTGCTCCAGTCAAATCCGATTCCCAATATTGGTAATCAAGTTCCGACATACAATCGGACCATCAATCAAGCTTCAACAGTCAATCGGACCATCAATCAAGCTTCGACAGTTAATCGGACCATCAATCAAGTTACGACAGTCAATCGAACAATCAATCAAGTTCTAACAGTCAGTTAGACCATCAATCAAGCTCCGAAAGTTAATCGGATCATCAAGCTCAACCCCGGTCTCAACCCGAGAGGTATCAATCAGCCCCGACAGCAACCCGGGAGGTATCAATCAACCCCGGTCTCAACTTGGGAAATCAAATCAACCCCGGTCTCAACGTGGGAGGTAGCAATCAACCCCAGTCTCAATCTAGGAAGTGCAAGTCATCCCGGAGCTCAACTCAGTACGTCAGGCCTGTGACGCCCCCAAATCTGGGTCCCTAGAACCTCGGACCTGGTACGTTATGATACATCATTTCTATAACTATTACGGAAGATATAAACATAAACTGTTTATAGAATCACTTTTATAACATAATTCCCAAGGTCTGTAATTTTAACTTAATACCTGCATTCAATATCCTATGCGACATATAATGTCATTTGTATCCTACACTATTACCATTTTAACCGAATAATAATTATATCCTGGAACTTGTCTTTGCCTTTGACTGTGTCTGAAGTTTCGTCTTTAATCTGAAATGTTTATCATGATATAGCAAGGGTGAGCAACAAGTTTGCCCAAAAAGTTTAAATACAACAAGGATATATCATGATTGAAAGAATGAATAAGCTTTCAAGTTTTCAGCAATATGATAATTATGAAAGAGCATGAATTAATATGTTAATAATTGAATGACTAAATTAATAACGTTTAATGTCAACAAGAACCATGAATAACTTTATCTGAACCTTAGGGTAATGAAGGTGATTAGCCTTTCATACTTGATGAACATATGCAACATGCACTACGTGTGAATCAATAATCAGTTTAGAAGTGAATAATCATCAATAATCATTCACTAACATGCTTGAAAATATAACTCGAGTTTGAGTTAGGGAACTTGCCTGTATCGTTGATTACTGCTACGCAATCTAATTTAATCGTTTTATTGAAAAGACCTATCAGTTATAAGATTGATCTTTCAATTAGTATAACATACCTTATAAGTAAATTATCTAACATTTAAACACATAGTCAAATATTGGATAACCTTAACACTATACATACACAAATCTAAACCTAGCACACATCGAGTCTTTAATAATATTCAATATAGTATACTGAGTGGTTTCCCACAAACAACTAATAAATTAGTTTCCGTCTCATCTCCACTGTTTTCACAGTAAGTTGGATCGGTTACTAATTCATAGATACCTTCCCCATATGAAGGAGTCATTTAGCCCAGCTACTATACATCAACCATTAAAGGGTACGATTGTACTATCTTAGACTTAACACTAATATCATATAACTTATGAATTAACACTTAATCTTTCATTTTTAAGTCCTTTATAATTTAGTAAGTCAAATACCTAATCCAGCAACCTAGATTCAGGTTGAATTTCAATTTAATAAACTATTTTTCAATCCAGCAGACTGGATTCAACTGACCTTGTTGGTCCGATTAGATGACACAATTAACGCGCAAGTATATGCGGCCAACGAGTAATAAAGAGTAAGTACATATATCATTCCCACGAGGAATTAACAGATAAAAGGTCGCCAAATCAATAGTCCATAATCGCCTCAGTCTTATTTAAACTAGCGATAAAGAGTTGGAATTAAAACTATTTTAAACTAGGCAAGGAATTGAAAGTTAAACTAAAGAATCCTAGAGTCAAATTAGATAATGAAGATAAGAGATTACAATTTCCCCCAACATTTCATTTGAATCTTTTAACTCTCTCATTTGAAACAATTAACACATAGAATTGACAACCGAGAAATCATGATTACATAATAACCTCTTTCGACGGACAACTATGAATCTTCCTAATGCGGCATATAGGTATATGTCTATCCTACACACTATCAAGCAACCAATATCAAGAACAATTAACAAGACACATGTCACGGGAAAATCTTGTTAACTACTCTTTCAATTACCAACTTTCACATAGGAAGTCATTAAGATTAGATTCTCAATTTGGTTGCATACGGCATTTAGGTATATTTCTATCCTAAATGCTATCAAATTATCAACTCTTGAGGACAATGAACGAGACACACGTCACATAATCTCATAGATTACCCACAAGAATCTATAACTTTCGCATGATATCATAAATAGGTCTAAACCAACAATTCGTTTGTCAAGTTCATATAGGTTCACAAGTAATCAATCTAAACGCACAAGTTATGATAACCAATTCATAATAATAGCAAAGAGAGAGCAATCAATACAAACTATGTGTTGGGTTCCATTGAAACCCCAAAATATAAACTAAGTCATAAATAACTTGAATATATTATCCACAAGGTTCAATAACATCATCCGAATATAAATTGAATACAAGGAGAGTAAGAGATAGAGAAATGCAAATCTTGTGTCTTCTCCAAGCTTGGATGTTGATGCTATTACTTGCTTCAATCTTCACACACTAATAAAACCCTAGAATCTCACTAACTAACACTTAACTAGCACTAATCTACTCTCTAATCTACTCCTAATCTAGACTAAACAAGATGTGAAGGAAGAAAAGAGAGTAACTAGGGCTTAGGGCCAATGTATGATGATCTTTCTTCCCCCAAACGAGCCCCCTTATATCCCAATCAAAAGCCAAGTCCCGTGCAATTGAAAAGTGAAGTCTGGCACAGCTGAAGATTGGCGCGGCCGCGCCCAAAAATGCCTTAGAGTCCGCGCGCCCGCGCCAACACTTTTCTGCTGCAGAGTCCTCTGGTAAAATGGCCATAACTTTTTCTTCGGGAAGAGTTACGAGGTCTGCCACCTGTCAAATCGAAGCTATCGAAGAGCTCTACAACTTTAATTCTTTGAGAATTGAGAAATAATAGATGGATGAAGGCTGAAATTGAGTTCCAAGTGACAGCTGTGCATGAAAACTCAAAACCGTGAACTTTAACGTTCGTTGGTATACGGGGCATAACTCTCGCATCCGAACTCCGATTTGGATGATTCAAGATGTTCTGGAATGCTTATAAGATGCTCTACAAAATGAACCAAGTTCCAATCCAAGAACATGAAATGAACGTGAACCACCCAAACGATGTCCGGATTGCACTTCCTTCCCATTTTTGCTTCAAAGGCCATTCTTGCTCCTTTTGGCCTCTAGACTCGTGGCATCACCTTCATTGCTTCCTCACCCATGCTATCTTCATACTTTAAGCCCATTTCAGTGCTTTGTCCCATTTAAGCTTTCTTTTGCCCTTTTAAGCTCAATTTGCACCCGGAGAGTTTCTAAATCTGAAAATCACAAAACAAAGCAAAAACACATAAAAGGCGCAATGATACTTGAGTTTAAGCAACAGAATGAGTTGGTTACTATCAGAATAAGTGGTCATAAAAGCCACTTATCAAATACCCCCAAACTTAAATGTTGCTTGCCCTCAAGCAACCAAAACAAAACTAAACAAAAGATGCAATGCAGTATCTACTATGTATGCAACCTACGCTATCATGAATGCGAATGCAAGTTCCCAGCCAGCATTGAACTTTCAAAGCAATGCCTCAGAAAACCACTAGATAGTCTAACAGATAAGCTACCCAAAACAAGACCATAAGGCATATTCTGCAAATCCAAAACTGTCAGCACTGATGTATTGTGCGTTGTGTGCCTAGCAACCATTAGATATGCATTCAGACAAATAATTCACATACTATGCTTCTTAGGGGAAAAATAAGATTTAACTTAAGAAAGATAGTAAATCATATAAGTTCTAACTAAGACCATGTACTACTAGAGTTAAGAGTCAACAGGGGGGGTTTTCATTAAGCTTTTATTACTCACGAGGGTGTATTCGCACTTTCCAGTGTACACATTCAACTGTGCAATGCCTAGTTCTCTTAGGCTTTTCAATGATATCCATGTAGCGAGCTTTCGACCAACGACTCCCAGACCAGACGGCCTTAGGGCGCTGGGTGTAGAGACACCCCTAGGGCTTACTTGCTCGAATATCAAAGGCCACAAAACTCGACGTAGCCGAAGTGTTTATTCAATTTTTTTTTATCTTTTTCTTAATCTTTTCTTTTGTTTTCTTTTTCTTTTTCTTTTTCTACAAGGGAGTGCGTCTTACGCTCCATCTCCCCGCATAAATCATGCATATCCCCTATTTCCCCCAAACTTAAGTTTTTAACAGTCTAGTTATTATTATATGCGAACTGAAACTCTTTTATTAAAACATAGTTTTTCCACCAGAAGACAAGTATGTAAACATTTAAACTTAGCATATCATGGTATTTACTCTATCGTGCTTACTGGTTACACAGTATCTGACAGGTAAGGATTTACATATATGACCATGAAATCAGGCTTAAGTCTCAAATCAGTTCAACAATCAAGTGATTTTAGTTTCTTCACAGGTAAAATACATAATTAACCAATTGAAAACTGGATTCATGCAGTATGCTCTAACACAGAATGCAAAAACAAAAGAAAATTTTTAAAATTTTCACAAATTTTAACTATGTACAACCTACATGCACTAAATAAACAAACACAATATGCAATATGAAATTTTAACTATTTACAACCTACATGCACTAAATAAACAAACACAATATGCAATATGAATGCAACTATCCTATATGCAAAATAAAGCCAATACCCCCAAACTTAAACTATTCAATGTCCTCATTGAAGGTAAAGGTAAAAAGAAACTCCCCTATTTGGCTTCTGATGCTGCATGAAATGAAATGGCGCCCTCTCAGAAGTTTCCCCGCCTCTCTCTGCTCTGGCAAAATAAACCCCGCTTAGCACTGTACTCAACGAACCAACCTAACTCCATATCAATCTTGTTCTGCTAGAGATCCCACACTCAATATCTCAATTGATCAGGTTGAGAGGATGAGGTGGATGAGAATTGGTACTTTGGATTGAGGAGGTAGGAGGTTTTCAAAACTAAGGCTTGTAGTGGAGGGGATTTCATAAGATGGACGAGATGGGGGATTGCATGAAGGAACTTGAGGGTTTGGGATGAGAGGGGCTGAGGCTTGGGTGCTGTTGATAATTGATATGAATTGGTGCCCCCAAAAGCTGCCAGAATTTTCCTTAAGTCAGGCCCAGTCTGTGAGAGGCGCGGCCGCGCGCCAGCTCAGGCTTATTCTGGCGCGGCATGCCAGATCCTATTTTCTGCAGAATTTTTCTAGGCACAGAGGCTATGGCATTTGAACTTTGCTCCCAAGCAGCTTTTAACCTGTAATATGCAGACAAGACTTATTAAGCCCTATAAAACCCTCAAAAGCTAATACTTAATATTTACATCAAGAGAATTAAACATGGAAAGATATATGCATTCAAATTCCCAAAAAATTCTCTAAGTGCGTATACGTAATGTGCAAGTGTATCAAAAGTATGCTACAAGCTTCATGGTCCCAAAAAGATATGCACTAATGCCTAAGTTCAAAAATATAGGCAATGAACTCCTAATTCCTACAGTATGCAAAAATTTAAACTAAATATTAACTAATAAGAATTAAACGAGGGGGAGGGAAATGTGATAGAAAACATGTAAATGGAGAATTAAACAAAGAGATAGAGAGAGGGATGATGGGAAGTAGGTAATGGAGAATTAAACAAAGAGAGAGAAATGATGGGGTGCCTCCCATCTAGCGCTTGATTTATAGTCCTCTAGCTCGACTGTGTCTGCCGATCTGCTATCCAACTCCCCGACGATATTGGAGAACCCCTCCATCCATCAGAATTGCTTTGTGACTTTGGCGGCTTCCCAGCAGGAGAGGGTGCAGATTTAAACTACCTAGCACATGATATGAACAAGGATTCCTCGTCCTGAAAGTTGGGGAGCTAGGCAAGGGTTCCGTTGTGTATGTGAAATGGTTTGGGCTTTGGGGTTCACACAGCACAATGGTTTCTTCTTCTATTCTCTTCTCTTCTGACCACCATGGTGTCGAGACTATGGAATCTCTTTTGTCATCGAGATCCATCTCTATAATGTGGCTACTAAGGGGGCAAGGATGTGCAAACTTCACTGGCTCGTTCCACTTAGGCTGAGAAGGCTCTTGGGGTATTGTCACGGTTGGTTCATAGATTTCCACGTCCCCAAGCGTCTCCTCTATATCCATTGCCTTATGCTCGTCCAGTTGCAAGTGCACTTCGGGCTCTTCATCAATCTCTGCACCCATGTCATAGCACTATGTATCTTGGGGTTCATAACTTACGGCTTCAGTCATAGGAGGTACAAGATCTTGTATTGTTGTCTTTTGTTCACATACCTCCTCCTTCCTTAATGCCATGCTAATCTGCTCCACCCAAGTATGAAGATCCTCAATTGATTGTTCTTGCTCAATCAAGATATCCTTATCCACTTCATCCTCAGAATCCATGTACTGAATCTCACTGGAGTTCTGAGGTCCTTTTCTCACGGCTTCCACTACTTGAGAGAGTTGATTCTGAAGATTCTGAGTCTGTATCCCTTGCTCAATCAACTCCTCTTTCATCAAGGCCATGTTATTCTGATTTGCACAATTATGGAGATTCTCGCTTGACTGCTCTTGCTCAACTGAGGTCTCCTGTGTTGATGCTATGAAGTTTCCTGACATATTTTCCAATCCTTCCTTTTCAGTTTCAGTCTCAGGATCAATGTACTGCAGCTCGTTTGTTGAAGGATTATTGATTAGGGCCATCTGATTCTGGAAGTTTTGGCTTGATTGCTCTTGGCTCCTAAGCCTCTCCTCTTGGCTTTCTAAGCTCCTATACATGAATTCCATTGGAGACTGTTCTCCTTGTAAACATGGGGATTGATATGGCGGTTCTGGTGCACAAGTTGGACGTGGCTCGTGTTGATCTTGATAGCTCGCAGTATTGGTCAGAATCCCTTGTTCTTCCTCTATCATCAAGGCCTTGCTAATTTGCTCTGCCCAGTTCTGGATATTCTTGACTGACTGTTGTTGCTCAATCAAGATGTTCTTCAATGATATGTCATCTCCTTCCTCCAATCTTGTATTTTCTGTGTCACCCTCAAAATTGTATTGAGGCTCGTAAACTGGAGTCTGGAAAGTGCATTCTGGGGTGTACACGGGATTTGGATCCCAGTACTGGTCTTGATAATAGTCTGATGAAGGGTTTGCTGAAGGGTCTGGGTGATACCCCCAATCTGGCTGATAAGTGGGATAAGGTTCGGTGTAGGAATAACCACCCCCATACTGCTCCTGTCCAAAACTGATAGGCTCCTGATGGCTCGTGCAGCTCCCAACACCATAGTCATAAGTCATTGCCGTCTCTCGACTCTGTTGGGCTGTAACAGTATCCAACTTCCTCGAGAGAACCTCTAGTTGTGTTGAAAGTGAAGCAATTGGGTCGCCGCCATCATTCCCTACTTCCCTTGGTTGCTCTTGCCTTGTGTAGTTCCATGGATAGAAATTTAGATCCATTGAACCTGAAAAGAGAATATAGGAAGAGAATTAAACAAAAATAAAAATGTTTAAATTAAGACTAATCTGATTGAAACTAATGTTGGCAAACAGTTATCCAATTAATTCCCCGGCAACGGCGCCAAAAACTTGTTGGTCCGATTAGATGACACAATTAACGCGCAAGTATACGCGGCCAAAGAGTAATAAAGAGTAAGTACAGATATCGTTCCCACGAGGAATTAACAGATAAAAGGTCGCCAAATCAATAGTCCATAATCACCTCATTCTTATTTAAACGAGCGATAAAGAGTTGGAATTAAAACTATTTTAAACTAGGCAAGGAATTGAAAGTTAAACTAAAGAATCCTAGAGTCAAATTAGATAATGAAGATAAGAGATTACAATTTCCCCCAACATTTCATTTGAATCTTTTAACTCTCTCATTTGAAACAATTAACACATAGAATTGACAACCGAGAAATCATGATTACATAATAACCTCTTTCGACGGACAACTATGAATCTTCCTAATGCGGCATATAGGTATATGTCTATCCTACACACTATCAAGCAACCAATATCAAGAACAATTAACAAGACACATGTCACGGGAAAATCTTGTTAACTACTCTTTCAATTACCAACTTTCACATAGGAAGTCATTAAGATTATATTCTCAATTTGGTTGCATACGACATTTAGGTATATTTCTATCCTAAATGCTATCAAATTATCAACTCTTGAGGACAATGAACGAGACACACGTCACATAATCTCATAGATTACCCACAAGAATCTATAACTTTCGCATGATATCATAAATAGGTCTAAACCAACAATTCGTTTGTCAAGTTCATATAGGTTCACAAGCAATCAATCTAAATGCACAAGTTATGATAACCAATTCATAATAATAGCAAAGAGAGAGCAATCAATACAAACTATGTGTTGGGTTCCATTGAAACCCCAAAATATAAACTAAGTCATAAATAACTTGAATATATTATCCACAAGGTTCAATAACATCATCCGAATATAAATTGAATACAAGGAGAGTAAGAGATAGAGAAATGCAAATCTTGTGTCTTCTCCAAGCTTGGATGTTGATGCTATTACTTGCTTCAATCTTCACACACTAATAAAACCCTAGAATCTCACTAACTAACACTTAACTAGCACTAATCTACTCTCTAATCTACTCCTAATCTAGACTAAACAAGATGTGAAGGAAGAAAAGAGAGGAACTAGGGCTTAGGGCCAATGTATGATGATCTTTCTTCCCCCAAACGAGCCCCCTTATATCCCAATCAAAAGCCAAGTCCCGTGCAATTGAAAAGTGAAGTCTGGCACAACTGAAGATTGGCGCGGCAACGCCCAAAAATGCCTTAGAGTCCGCGCGCCCGCGCCAACACTTTTCTGCTGCAGAGTCCTTTGGTAAAATGGCCATAACTTTTTCTTCGGGAAGAGTTACGAGGTCTGCCACCTGTCAAATCGAAGTTATCGAAGAGCTCTACAACTTTAATTCTTTGAGAATTGAGAAATAATAGATGGATGAAGGCTGAAATTGAGTTCCAAGTGACAGCTGTGCATGAAAACTCAAAACCGTGAAGTTTAACGTTCGTTGGTATACGGGGCATAACTCTAGCATCCGAACTCCGATTTGGATGATTCAAGATGTTCTGGAATGCTTATAAGATGCTCTACAAAATGAACCAAGTTCCAATCCAAGAACATGAAATGAACGTGAACCACCCAAACGATGTCCGGATTGCACTTCCTTCCCATTTTTGCTTCAAAGGCCATTCTTGCTCCTTTTGGCCTCTAGACTCGTGACATCACCTTCATTGCTTCCTCACCCATGCTATCTTCATACTTTAAGCCCATTTCAGTGCTTTGTCCCATTTAAGCTTTCTTTTGTCCTTTTAAGCTCAATTTGCACCCGGAGAGTTTCTAAATCTGAAAATCACAAAACAAAGCAAAAACACATAAAAGGCACAATGATACTTGAGTTTAAGCAACAGAATGAGTTGGTTACTATCCGAATAAGTGGTCATAAAAGCCACTTATCAGACCTCCAATCCAGCAAGCCTGGATTTAAACTGGCATCCAATCCAGCAAGCCTGGATTCAACTGACCACCAATCCAGCAACCTGGATTATCCAAATAGATCAATCCAGTATCCTAGATTATCTAAACATACCAATCCAGCATCCTGGTGGCCAATCCAACAAACCAGATTGCAATCCAGCAAACTGAATTCCAATCCAGCAAGCTGGATTCCCATTTTTTAACCTAATAATCTTATTATTTTTTTATCTTTTGTACACACATAAATACATGTATTTCATACACAAAAATAATTTTTCAGTAATCTTTCAACTTCCTTAAGTATTTTTCAAAAATCCATTTCTAGTTAATTGTTTAAGAAAATAGCTACCTCATGCTTAACTCCAAAAAATCTCAACTCTTGGCAAGATCTTACACATGTTAACGTGAGCATCTAGTTTAAATTTCGTGGCCATCGGAGTTATACAACTCCGTGTTATAGCGATTTTTGTCAGAAAAATATAAATATTGAAATGGTCATAACTTGCTCAATTTAAGTCAGAATGAGCTCATTTTCGGACACAAGCTACTTTATAGCATATATTTTAATATCCCAAAAGATTGGAATTTATTTCAATTTTTAAGTGGACGAAACATCCCTTACAATTTCCGGACAGATTGCATTTTGTCATTTTTAGATTTTTCTTGCTTTTGCTAAAAACTGTCCAGACGGAAATCTACAAGGAATTTTTCAGTGATTCGACTTGGAAAAGTTAGAAGACTTATAGATCTAACTCCAGTAATTAACTACACTCAAAAATTCAAAATAGAATAGGAGATATGGTCTTTTGAATTTTAGTTTACATTTTTCCCAAAAAAAGTTTTTAAAACTTTTGTATTTTCTAAGAAATCTTTTATGATCTATTGATTTATCAAACATTAGCCATCATAAACAATCATAACACATACTAATACCTCTAATACTCATGGATCTACCATGATCCATAATCTATTTCATCAAACTTTCACCAAATCGAAGCAAATCATAATTTATGCTAAAAATCAAGATTTTCTAACTTTTAAAACGTAGTTTCATTTTTCTTGCTTTTGATCTAACTTTTGATCATAAAAAGTGATAGATCTAAACGTATAACAGTTATAAATATGTAGATATAAGGTTTTGGAGTTATGAACCATAGATCCAAGCATTTAATCAAACAGCTAAAAATAACTTAAATCAAAGGTGGTTTATACCTTGATCTCTTGCTAGCCTTTCTTAATCTTCCAAACTAGATGTTGATCTTGGGTGTATGATTGATCAAAATCCCCTCCCCTTTACCCCTTGTGGCTGTCGAAATCTCACTTGTCTTTCTCTCTCTAGCTTTGTTTTGGATAGTTAAGAAAATGAAATGAGAGAGATGAGAGTAAGGTTTTTGTTTGTTAGTAAGATTTGTGTAGATATTATTGATATATCTATTTTCATTTACCCAATATCTCTTGCTATCTTTCTTACTCATTACTATGATGTTGCTTGCAAGAATGAATAATATGGTGGCTAGCTTATAAGAGTGACACATAAAGAGGTTAGGTGGAGAGTTGGTAAAGAGTTGGTAAATTCAATAATTACATCACATGGCTCTCCTTCTTCCTTCCTCTTGTTATAACCGGCCACATGTCCCTTTTTCTCCAAATTTGGTTTGTTTTTATTAACCCATTTTTCTTTTTTAGCTTACTAAGTGTCCAATAAATTCTTTCTCCCATTAAGCTATGCTTGGGCTTTCCTTTAATTCATTTGGGCTTGCTAGTAAACTAATTGGGCTATGTAATTTAACATAGTCTACTAATTTTAATTCTATCATACCCTAATTATTTAATTAGGATTTTTATTCACTTAATTTGTAAATCAAATCCCTACTCATGCACATTTAATTACTTAACCTAATTAGACTTGCTTTAATTAGGTTATAAAATTAATAAATTGAGATAATAAAAATTTAATCTATTAGGTTTAGTTTATATTTTCAATACTAATATTTCTCCATGCCATAACCCTTAGGTTAGTCAATTCTCATACCTAATATATATTAGGTTACATTAGTTTCTTTTTATTTGCTTATTATATAATAAACAAATATAAGCAATCAAATATTATACAGACTCATACCAAATAATTTAGTACATTGAGAAATGTACCACAAATCGCATACCATATTTATTCTTATCAATCCTCTTGCTAAAATATTTATAGCACATCACAAAATATATTTATATGTAACTATACATATACACATTTTAAGAATTCAACTCAAACCATATAGGTTCTTCTTAAAAATTTTAAATTATTCCTCAAATTTCCATCTAGGTTTTATTCTTTAACCTTTATTATAATCAATTAAGATCTTATAAATTTTTGGGTTGTCACATTCACCCCATCTTCTAAGAATTTCATTCTCAAAATTACAACCTACTAATCCCTACTCTTTTTATCCATCAAAACTAGGTTTTCAACTTAATTTTTATCCAATCATATCAGATTCTACCCGTACACAACGAGTTCATACTATTTCATACCCACCATCATATATTACCACAACATCACTCTAAAGAGTTAAAAATTTTCATATCATGCTGAGGGATCATATAGACCATGAACACATAGTTTTAACGATATTTATATCATATAACAGTAAATTACTAGGTATGTTTACAATCACAAAGAAAGTAAACTACCTCTGCTGGTACTTTTACGTTATTAACCTATCGTACGCTTACGTCATGTACGACATATCAATAATGTCTCGCGAATATTTACGCTACAAATAGATTGGATTATTTTATCAAATCGACATAGTTCACCTCAGTCTTATTATAGGATTCAGCACCAAAATAATTGTGTTTGGGATAAGCTTTCAAAGAATACTTTGAATTTTCATAAACATTTGTCTAGCTGAATCAATTAGCTTAGACATATACCAATAATTTTAACATCAATCGAAACATGTGTCTGGCAAAATTTAATTGACACTTGACTTTTCTTTAAAATTCTGAAAATAATTTTATGAAGTCATGATACCACACTGTATTTGCAGTCCGTTGAAGATTCTGTCATTTTTGTGACTTTGTCATACAACAATATACCATAGTGGGCTGACGATCTATAGATCACATGTAATACACGAGAATTTCCATATATTATTAAATAAATATATTAATGAAAATGAGAATTTATTTGAATATAAATGATTTTGTGTTATGAGATGAATTAATTCAATTATATAAAATTGAATAATTATAATAATTGAGAAATTGGTGGAGTTTGCGATAAACTCGTTGATAGCCTTGTGTGGCACAGTGACGTAATATAAGAATGATTATATTAAGCAAACAATTAATCTATATTAATTGTAGAATATTAATTAATTGTTGTGAGATATTAACTGTGATTGATTAATAATATGTGATTATTATTATTGCAAGAAATATAATAATAATAATGAGCAACGTGTTTATAAATATAATAAGAGTTATATTAAAGTGATAATTAATCATATAAGGGTTAATTAAATGTTATGGAGATTAACAATTATATTAATTGATGAAGGATGTGTGTATATTATTAATTAATAAGATGAGTAATTTTATGTGCAAGCATGCGAATTAAATGTGTAACATATATTAGCTAACTATGTATTATGTAAAGTGTAATATGACACTACTATATGGTAAGGCTTATTAAATTATGGGAGTTACATGATAATGCCTATGTGACATGTGAATATACAGTAAAAAGAATATGATATGGATTATATATGTGTAAATTAATTGTACCACATTGCCATGTTAAAAGTACATTGTGACTTAAAAGTATATATTATATAATCTAAGTGGACTTGTATAATATAAGTATGTGTTTATAGTTTAAGTATATAAATAATTAATAAAGTTCCTTCATTCATTGAATAAGGCAAGATGTGTTGTGACATTAAAATAGCCTATGTGACAATATGTATGTAAGTATACATTAAAATAGTGTATCATGAATATAAATAATAATTGATGATTATTTATATATATAATGGAATAATAAAATTTAATAAAGAAGATAATGTGATGTGATTATATCCAAGTAAATTATATCCGGTATTAATAAATGTACATGGATTATATGATGTGAGTACATAGGTAATCCCTAATTTTTCCTAATATAGTAATAATTGTACATTAAAACCCATTTTTGGAAATTATAGTAACTAAATTGAACTAATTAATCACATTGCTGGAAATTTAAACGCATCAGTTGCTCCAACAGTGGCCAAACAGTGGCCTATAATCCCATTGCGTAAACTTGAGCAGCTATACTCCATGGTGATGATGGCTAAGCATATGGCTGAGGAAGAGTA
This sequence comes from Panax stipuleanatus, assembly GCA_020205555.1. NCBI lineage: Eukaryota > Viridiplantae > Streptophyta > Magnoliopsida > Apiales > Araliaceae > Panax > Panax stipuleanatus. The sequence goes on from JAINUT010001591.1 coordinate 16,910, forward strand.
GTTGAGCAACTCCTTATTACCCATTGTTCTCTTCTACTACTTCATGAATTCTAACCTTTGAGCAAAGCTATTAACTAGATAACAATTCCTCTATAAATTGGCAGCTATGTTACTAAGTTTACGTTGCTGTGTTTTGTCTGATAAAATTCTGAGAATTGAAGTTTGAGTGTTTGTTGTTCAAAGAAGAATCTAGCAATCACAGAAAGTTAGAAGCTAAGCAAACTAAGTTTCAAGAGGTATAATTCTAAATTCCATATTCTTCATTCTTATTCACTGTCAAAGTTTCAAATCTTGATCACGTTGAATTGTGTTGTAATTGGGGTATAGAACAATTGTTTAGTTGTTATAATAAACTTATAAGCATGTTAGAATACAATGTGATTGTTTTCGTGAATAAATTTTATGAATTGGGTTGTTGTCTGCCGAAGCAGGAGCTTCCAGCTCTGTACAGGTAACGGCGCAGCTGCGCCAGTGCTGGACTTATGTTTTGCTGGCCAAGGCCCTGCGCAGCTGCGCCAGTTTTGAACTGGGACGCTGCGCAGCTGCGCCGGCTACTGGATCTAGTTCCTGCTTTCTGCTAGAAATCTGTTATGGTATAAATAACTAATGTGACTTGAACAAGTCTACTAATGAGCTTGGCATGCCTATATGGATATATTGAGACAATGTAAGCATGTTTTACTAAGAGTTACACACATACTTATAGTTTGCGATAAACTTAGAGTTTTAGAAACAAACTTCGAATTTGAAAATGAACTCGATATGTATACTTACCATATTAACATTCTGACCTTGCAAGCATATTTGTATGATTTAAGGATGTATGAAAAGCATGCTAACTCGCGTATATAGGTTCCATAATAAAATGTGGACATGTGAACCTTACTAATGACAACATAAGCTTTAAATGTGGACTTTGACATGTTATATTAGGACTCTACATTCTGATATTTTCAACATGATTGAATATGCTTTGAAGGCATCATACATGTACGTACTTGTTAGATGTAATGCAAGTTAATCAAGCATGAGTTCGATTAAGTCACGAACTAGTAACAGTGCTAGAATCACACATCCATGACATAGAAACATATGATAATGCTTATCAATAAAATATATGACTACTTTATATCTCTAAATGATAAGCATGACAACTTATGTAAATTCATGGCATTGCATAACCCTAAGTCGTTAGGGATCGTGAATTAAAAACTAAATCATATATGATTGGAATTTGAAAGATTGAACAAGCATGAAAGTATCCTTTAAATATGTGTACATACTTTGTGATATCATATGTTATGTGTTACTTGAACCCGACGGTTAACTTATGAGAATGCCATAACTTGCTAAAATGAAATATATTTTAGTATTGCTTGTAGTCTTATATGATATTAATAATATGCGAGTATGTTTGCTAATTGTGGTAGTCTCACATGATAGTAATGATGTATGAATATGATCAACTTGAGAAAAGAGGAAGTTAAGGATAGAAATTATATTCTATATAACTGTGTAGCTAGGTTAAAACTTAGCTTATGTGTTGATCGTATATTCGAAGATAAAATGTGAAGTTAGATTATATGACTAATGAATATCATATATATACGTAATTGTATTACGATAGGAATTCGAAAGTGTTGGCTAGCTTTACGTGAGTAAACTACGCATAAGGCAAGTATCCTAAACCCTTGCATTACTTTATTCAACGGATATCGTAAGCGAGTATCTAAACCTTATCTCTTTAGATGCAAGTATTCTATCTTTGTATATTGCGAACTAGTTTCCTACTTAATTGTTTGAATTGAATTAGCATACTTGAACTCTTCTTTCATTAAAGCTATTATTCATGTTGAACTTAGTATTGTTCTTGAATATTGTAAAAGTGTCTATGCCATTTGATTCGGCTAGATTTATATTATTGAAAAGCGACCCAAAACCAATTAATTGGTGCGGGATCTTGTATTTGACTGAGAAGAACAACCTTCTTTGAAGGGAACATATATAATTGTCGGAGAACCGACGCGCGCAATTGAGTATGATTGATTGTTATGCATAACGATGGTGCTTTAGGCTGATCACCTGTTGTACCTGTTTTTGTTGGATTTTCAGTTTATTACTGTTAATTCTAGTAGAAGTTCATAGTCCTTAGCGACTGCTCAGTATTCAGTTATCTTGAAATCTTGAATTGATTTGTTATTGAATCACATTGATATTATTCTGTCCTTAGCGACTATTATTGAAAACTGTTGATATTCTTGTTATCCTTGAACTATCAAACTTTGTTATACCCTTTCGAGAATTAAGGATTATATCACTTACCCTTATTGTATATTACTTGCTGGGCAATTTGTGCTCATTCTTGCTTTCCCTAAAACATTTCAGTTAAGGCAGAGCAGGGCGAACCTTCGGGCGTTGATAAGGGCAAGGGCAAGGCTACCAACTAGCTTGTCTCTTTTATGTTTTTATATATTTAAATGTTGTATTAAGATGATGTAGTAAGACTGGTTTTGATTATGTTTAAGCTTAAGTTAGGTTATATAATAAGTCGTTAATTGATATTATTACGTAATCTATTAGGTACTGTAGGTTGCGAGACTTGGGGGAATAATTATAATAAATCATTGTAAATTATTCTAGAATAGATTTTCCGCTGTGATGTGTGTAATTTAGTTATTATTATTGTGATGTATTACCATGAGCACATGATGAACCGAATTCGAGAGACCAAGTGGCGGTCCTGGAATTTGGGGGCGTCATAGGTTAGTATCAAAGTTGTAGTTATAAACCTTAGGAATGAGTGTCCTTAGACTATAACTTAGGCAAACTTAGAAGTTGGAAACGAGATAAAACTTGTGTAGAGTTTTCCTTGAGAGGCTTAGTCTGTTATGAAATGTAACTTCATTTTATACAATGAACTTATGTTTTATTTAACATTCTAATGGAGTTGCTGTTTGTTTGCCTTGTGTTTGTGATTGTAGGATGATAGACACAGGTGTACCTAGTAGAGTGGCAAAGGAGGAGCCCAGGGATATACATGTAGTATACGAGGCACCTCTAGAGGCTACACCAGTGCAGGCTGTTGCACCATTCCAATTTGACGACGAGGACGAGATTGAGATAGAGTCTGATCCAGAGGAGGAGCCGATGGAGGATGAGCCAGTAGAGGACTCTGATGAGGCTACTGTAGAGGAGCAGATGCTAGGAGAGTATGAGAAGCGGATCCTAGAGTTAGACTTCAGGGTCCAGGAGCTGGAGGCAGAGGCCCAAGAGAGAGAGTCTGAGTTCCAGAAATTAAGGGACGAGGACCACCAGAGGAAGCTGGCCATGTAGGAGTTAGAGGTGGAGATCGCTTACCGCAGGGAGGCAGGGATCCAGATGGGAACCTTATTTCACAGGTCGGTGGCGAGAAATGTAGATATAGCAGGGAAGCTGGAAGAAGTAGAACAGAGGGAACTGAGTGAGAAGACTGAGAAAGAGGCACTCCGTACTCAGCTAGAGTTGGAGGTGATGGATAGGATACACTTCGAGGAGAAGTGGGAAGCGTCCAATGAGAGAGCTGACGACCTAGAGGACGAGGTCAGGTGCAAGTAGAGGGAGATGAACAAGATGGGCTATGTGTTCCGTTCAGCTTTTGAGAGGGTGATTGATGGTGTGTACCACTACCCGGCAGAACAGGGACAGACTCTACATACTTTGAGTCGAGAGTTGGTTGCGTATATAGCACAGTTGGAGTACAAAAGCGCAGTGGAGCGCGGGATGATGGGATGAGATTCCCTTAGTCAGTTTAGTAGTAGTTAGTAGCATTTATCTTTATGTGTTGTACATTCTATGTTGTACTCCCGATCTTTTGTGTAAGATGTGGGATAATGATGTGAACCCCGTGTTAGCTTTTGTTAGAGGGGTAGTATGGTAGTAGGACGGTATATTCCCCGTCTTTTGTAATATTAGGGGATATATGTGATAACATTTATAGCAGTATGCTAGGAAAATCATGTAATGAAACGATTTGGCATATGAATATAAATGGAGTTTATTTCTGAAATGTGTTATAAATTTATTCTTTTAGTATTAAAAGAAATACTTAAGTAATATACTTGAATAATAATAAAATAAAAATTTATGATGCAGATAATGCCGCCTAGACGTAGATTGACTGCACTCGAAGAATCTATTAATAACGAGAAGGAACAAGTTGACCTGATCCAGAAACTGGTAGACTTGTTAGGAGAAGCCTTAAGGGGAAGGAACAATGAACCCGTTCGCCCAAACCCTCAGGCTGTGCCAGTAGCAACCTTTAAAGACTTTAAGAGTGTAGGACCCCCGTAGTTCGAGGGAACTACCGACCCAATCGTTGCACAAACCTGGATCAAAGAGATTGAAAAAGCTTTCACTATAGCTAGCATAGGCGAAGATCAGAAGACGGTGTTTGCCACGTATATGATGAGGGGAGAAGCGAACTACTGGTGGGAGGCTAATCAACAAAGAGCTGGAGAAGGGATAATAGCTTGGGATAAGTTTAAGACGCTGTTCTTCGAGAATTACTTCCCGAAGAGTATGAAGAATAAGATGGAGGTGAAATTCCTAGAGTTAAAACAAGGTGAGATGATGGTGGCGCAATACGCGGCTAGGTTTAACGAACTAGCGCAATTTGCGGAGCACCAAGTTGGTGATGAAGAAAGAAAGGCTAGACTCTTCGAACAAGGGTTGAAGCCGTGGCTGTTCAATAAGGTATCAGTTCTTCAAATTGATTCCTTTGCAACATTACTGGAAAAGGCAATCATTGCGGAAGGTGGCAGCGAGGCCTTAAGTCTGTATAACAAAGAGAAGAAAGGAAAGAATGCTGGAGGAGAGAATCGTACTGGAGGAACCAATAGCTGAGGAAGCAATAGCTGAGGAAGCAATTTGGGAAAGAGACAGTGGGAGAACAACAACAACAACAACAACAATAATCAATCAGGGAATTTTCGTGGAGGTTTCAAGAAGAGGGCTGAAGGATGCCCAAAGTGTGGAAAGAACCACCAGGGTGAGTGCTGGAAGGGTCACGGCACTTGTTACAACTGCGGACAGGAAGGGCACATCTCGCCAAACTGTCCGAAATCAAAGAAGATACAAGGATGCTTTGCTTGTGGCTCGATGGAGCACCGGATTAAGGACTGCCCAAAGAAGGGAAGTGGCGGGAGTAGCAATCAGCAAGGAGGCAACAAGCTGATGATCGACGGACCGACACAATCCAACCGCCCAACCGCCAGAACCTTTAACATAACCCTCTAGGATGCCGTGGCTGCGAAGGACGTGGTGTCAGGTATAATCCTAATCAATGATATAAATGCTTATGTATTATTTGATTCGGGTGCCACCTGTTCTTTTATATCTGACAAATTTGCTAGTAAACTTAGTACACCCTGAGAACGATTAGAAAATCCTTTGATCATAGAAGTTACTAATAAGGAAGTGATCCCTGTAGAATACGTTTATCGAGATTATCGCGCAAACATTAGAGAACATGAACTGAGCGTAGACTTAATTCCTATTAGATTGGGAGAATTTGACGTAATACTGGGAATGGATTGGTTGTATAACCATGCTGCGATAATTGACTGTCAAAATAAATATGTGAACCTTCAGACTCCGAGTAAGTCTAAGGTAGTGTTTTATGGTATCTCATCGCTTAAGCAATCGTGTTGCGTTACGATGATGCAGGCCAAGAAATTGTTAAGGAAATGATGTGTAGGTTATTTAGCTTACATTGTTGATACTCGAAAAAAGGGAGTAGAAATTAAGGATATATCCGTAGTTAATGAATTTCAAGATGTGTTTTCGGAAGATCTGCCTGGTCTTCCGCCAGATAGAGAAATCGAATTCGTAATAGACTTAGCACCGGGAACGGCACCGATTTTGAAAGCTCCATATCGTATGGCGCCAGTAGAAATGAAGGAATTGATGATACAATTGCAAGAGTTGTTGGATAAGGGTTACATTCGACCGAGTGTTTCTCCTTGGGGAGCACCACTGTTATTCGTTAAGAAGAAGGACGGATCGATGAGACTCTGTATCGATTATCGAGAATTGAATAGAGTAACGATCAAGAACCGATATCCGCCACCGAGGATAGACGACTTGTTTGATCAACTGAAGGGAGCAAAGTGTTTCTCAAAGATTGATCTACGAACAGGATATCATCAACTGAAGGTACGGGATGAGGACATACCAAAGACTGCGTTTCGAACCCGTTATGGACACTACGAGTTTTTGGTAATGTCATTTGGATTGACTAATGCTCCGGCAGCATTTATGGACTTGATGAACCGAGTTTTCAAGCTATACTTGAATAAATTTGTAGTGGTTTTTATTGACGACATTTTGATCTACTCAAAGACAGAGGAAGAACATGCCAAACATCTGAAGATTATTTTGGAGGCACTAAGGAAGGAAAAGATGTATGCAAAATTTTCAAAGTGCGAATTTTGGATGGAGAAGGTTCAATTCTTAGGCCACGTGGTGGATAAGAATTGAATCTCTGTAGACCCTGCGAAGGTTGAAGCAGTAAGTAATTGGGAACAACCGAGAACACCGACGGAGGTGAGAAGCTTTTTAGGGTTAGCCGGATACTATCGAAGATTCATCCAAGATTTTTCTAAGATAGCAACCCCGCTGACCAATTTGACTAGAAAGACGGTGAAATTTGTATGGACCGACAAATGCGAGGAAAGTTTTCAAGAACTGAAAAGGAGACTGAGCAAAGCACCTATGTTATCATTACCAGATGACGTGGGAAATTTTATGGTGTATAGTGATGCATCGTACAAGGGACTTGGTTGTGTGCTCATGCAACACGGCAAGGTCATTGCGTATGCGTCACGATAACTTAAGGATTACGAAAAACGATACCCTACTCACGACTTAGAGTTAGCGGCAGTAGTTTTTGCGTTAAAGATATGGAGGCATTATTTGTACGGAGAAAAATGCGAGATATACACGGACCACAAGAGTTTGAAATATATCTTCACACAGAAGGAGTTGAATATGCGTCAGAGGAGGTGGTTAGAATTGATCAAGGATTATGACTGCGATATTCTTTATCACCCGGGAAAGGCAAACGTGGTTGCCGACGCTCTGAGCAGAAAAGGAAGGGAAAAGTTGTTTAATTTGACGACTCAGGAAGAATTGATAAGAGAGATGGAGAAATTGTAAATAGAAGTGAAAGAACCAAAGAAGCCTGGAGAGAAGTTGTTTGTAGTGGGAGCTCATCCGACATTGTTGGATAGAGTAAAGGAAGCCCAGGAAAAGGATGAAGAGTGTGAGAAAATTCGAAAGAGGATCACGGAAAATGAGGAAGAAAAATTTTGAATGGATAAAGACGGTATTTTGAGATTTGAAGGAAGAGTGTGGGTACCAGCGGTAACCGAGTTGAGGGAAGAGATTTTGCACTAGGCACACAATACGACGTATTCCGTTCATCCGGGAGGCACTAAGATGTACCGAGATTTGAAGCAACATTTTTGGTGGCCCAATTTGAAACGGGAAGTAGCAGAGTGCGTCAGTAGATGTTTGACTTGCCAACGCGTTAAAGCAGAGCATCAACGGCCAAATGGTTTACTACAACCGTTAGAAATACCAGAATGGAAATGGGAGCATATTACGATGGACTTCGTGTTAGGACTTCCAGTTACGCAGAAAGGTTATGATGCTATTTGGGTTATCGTGGATCGACTAACCAAGACCGCACATTTTTTACCAATCACGATCCGCTACAGTTTGAATCAGTTAGCGAGCTTATACGTAAAAGAAATTGTCTCACGACATGGAGTGCCGGTGTCAATTGTCTCTGATCGAGATCCGCGCTTCATGTCTAATTTTTGGAAGAGTTTGCAAGAAAGAATGGGAACGCAGTTGAGGTTGAGTACTTCTTACCATCCTCAGATAGACGGACAGAGTGAACGAATAATACAAACGTTGGAGGACATGCTTAGGACTTGCGTGATGGATTTTAAGGGAAATTGGGACCACCACCTACCCTTAGTAGAATTCGCATATAATAATAGTTACCATGCAAGTATCGGCATGCCACCGTACGAAGCTCTTTATGGAAGAAAGTGCAGAACGCCATTATGTTGGGACGAAGTCGGGGAGCGACGAATACTCGGACCAGAGTTAGTACAACAAACCGTAGACGTGGTGACAGTGATAAGAGCCAGATTAGTAGCAGCTCAAGATCGCCAGAAGAAATACACAAATTTGCATTGGCAGGACCGAGACTTCAAAGTCGGCAGTTTCGTATTCTTGAAGGTATCTCCCTGGAAGGGAAAAATCCGTTTTGACAAGAAAGGAAAATTGAGTCCAAGATTTATAGGACCGTTCGAGATACTGAAGCGAGTGGGCGAAGTGGCATAAAAAGTTGCGTTACCACCCGAACTGGAGCACATCCACAACGTGTTTCACATTTTCGTGTTGCGACCGTACAAGGCCGACTACAAGCACGTGATTTCTTACGAGCCCATGCAAGTGGAGAACAACTTGGCATATGAAGAAATTCCTGTCCAGATATTAGATAGGAAAGAGCAAACCTTGAGAAATAAAATTATTTCATCTGTAAAAGTACTTTGGCGCAACCACGATGTCGAGGAGGCAATGTGGGAGTTAGAAGATAGGATGATGAAGGACTATCCCCATCTATTCGTGTAACCTTATAGCAATTCCGGGACGGAATTTTTATAAGGGGGGAGGATGTAATACCCGAGAATTTCCATATATTATTAAATAAATATATTAATGGAAATGAGAATTTATTTGAATATAAATGATTTTGTGTTATGAGATGAATTAATTCAATTATATAAAATTGAATAATTATAATAATTGAGAAATTGGTGGAGTTTGCGATAAACTCGTTGATAGCCTTGTGTGGCGCAATGACGTAATATTAGAATGATTATATTAAGCAAACAATTAATCTATATTAATTGTAGAATATTAATTAATTGTTATCATAGAATATTAATTAATTGTTGTGAGATATTAACTGTGATTGACTAATAATATGTGATTATTATTATTGCAAGAAATATAATAATAATAATGAGCAACGTGTTTATAAATATAATAAGAGTTATATTGAAGTGATAATTAATCATATAAGGGTTAATTAAATTGTTATGGAGATTAACAATTATATTAATTGATGAAGGTTGTGTGTATATTATTAATTAATAAAATGAGTAATTCTATGTCCAAGCATGCGAATTAAATGTGTAACATATATTAGCTAACTATGTATTATGTGAAGTGTAATATGACACTACTATATGGTAAAGCTTATTAAATTATGGGAGTTACATGATAATGCCTATGTGACATGTGAATATACAATAAAAGAATATGATATGGATTATATATGTGTAAATTAATTGTACCACATTGCCATGTTAAAAGTACATTGTGACTTAAAAGTATATATTATATAATCTAAGTGGACTTGTATAATATAAGTATGTGTTTATAGTTTAAGTATATAAATAATTAATAAAGTTCCTTCATTCATTAAATAAGGCAAGATGTGTTGTGACATTAAAATAGCCTATGTGACAATATGTATGTAAGTATACATTAAAATAGTGTATCATGAATATAAATAATAATTGATGATTATTTATATATATAACGGAATAATAAAATTTAATAAAGAAGATAATGTGATGTGATTATATCCAAGTAAATTATATCCGGTATTAATAAATGTACGTGGATTATATGATGTGAGTACATAGGTAATCCCTAATTTTTCCTAATATAGTAATAATTGTACATTAAAACCCATTTTTGGAAAGTATAGTAACTAAATTGAACTAATTAATCACATTGTTGGAAATTTAAACGCATCAGTTGCTCCAACAGTGGCCAAACAGTGGCCTATAATCCCATTGCGTAAACTTGAGCATCTATACTCCATGGTGATGATGGCTAAGCATATGGCTGAGGAAGAGTAGTTGAGCAACTCCTTATTACCCATTGTTCTCTTCTACTACCTCATGAATTCTAACCTTTGAGCAAAGCCATTAACTAGATAACAATTCCTCTATAAATTGGCAGCTATGTTACTAAGTTTACGTTGCTGTGTTTTGTCTGATAAAATTCTGAGAATTGAAGTTTGAGTGTTTGTTGTTCAAAGAAGAATCTAGCAATCACAGAAAGTTAGAAGCTAAGCAAACTATGTTTCAAGAGGTATAATTCTAAATTCCATATTCTTCATTCTTGTTCACTGTCAAAGTTTCAAATCTTGATCACGTTGAATTGGGTTGTAATTGGGGTATAGAACAATTGTTTAGTTGTTATAATAAACTTATAAGCATGTTAGAATACAATGTGATTGTTTTCGTGAATAAATTTTATGAATTGGGTTGCTGTCTGCCGAAGTAGGAGCTTCCAGCTCTATACAGGTAACAGCGCAACTGCGCCCTGGTTATACTAGGGTGCTACGCAGCTGCGCCAGTGCTGGACTTATGTTTTGCTGGCTAAGGCCCTGCGCAGCTACGCCAGTTTTGAACTGGGACGCTGCGCAGCTGCGCCGGCTACTGGATCTAGTTCCTGCTTTCTGCTAGAAATCTGTTATGGTATAAATAACTAATATGACTTGAACAAGTCTACTAATGAGCTTGGCATGCCTATATGGATATATTGAGACAATGTAAGCATGTTTTACTAAGAGTTACACACATACTTATAGTTTGCGATAAACTTAGAGTTTTATAAACAAACTTTGAATTTGAAAATGAACTCGATATGTATACTTGCCATGTTAACATTCTGACCTTGCAAGCATATTTGTATGATTTAAGGATGTATGAAAAGCATGCTAACTCGCGTATATAGGTTCCATAATAAAATGTGGACATATGAACCTTACTAATGACAACATAAGCTTTAAATGTGGACTTTGACATGTTATATTAGGATTCTACATTCTGATATTTTCAACATGATTGAATATGCTTTGAAGGCATCATACATGTACATACTTGTTGGATGTAATGCAAGTTAATCAAGCATGAGTTCGATTAAGTCACGAACTAGTAACAGTGCTAGAATCACACATCCATGACATAGAAACATATGACCATGCGTATCAATAAAATATATGACTACTTTATATCTCTAAATGATAAGCATGACAACTTATGTAAATTCATGGCATTGCATAACCCTAAGTCGTTATGGATCGTGAATTAAAAACTAAATCATATATGATTGGAATTTGAAAGATTGAACAAGCATGAAAGTATCCTTTAAATATGTGTACATACTTTGTGATATCATATGTTATGTGTTACTTGAACCCTATGGTTAACTTATGAGAATGCCATAACTTGCTAAAATGAAATATATTTTAGTATTGCTTGTAGTCTTATGTGATATTAATAATATGCGAGTTTGTTTGCTAATTGTGGTAGTCTCACATGATAGTAATGATGTACGAATATGATCAACTTGAGAAAAGAGGAAGTTAAGGATAGAAATTATATTCTATATAACTGTGTAGCTAGGTTAAAACTTAGCTTATGTGTTGATCGTATATTCGAAGATAAAATGTGAAGTTAGATTATATGACTAATGAATATCATATATATACGTAATTGTATTACGATAGGAATTCGAAAGTGTTGGCTAGCTTTACGTGAGTAAACTACGCATAAGGCAAGTATCCTAAACCCTTGCATTAATTTATTCAACGGATATCGTAAGCGAGTATCTAAACCTTATCTCTTTAGATGCAAGTATTCTATCTTTGTATATTACGAACTAGTTTCCTACTTAATTGTTTGAATTGAATTAGCATACTTGAACTCTTCTTTCATTAAAGCTATTATTCATGTTGAACTTAGTATTGTTCTTGAATATTGTAAAAGTGTCTATGCCATTTGATTCGGCTAGACTTATATTATTGAAAAGCGACCCAAAACCAATTAATTGGTGCGGGATCTTGTATTTGACTGAGAAGAACAACCTTCTTTGAAGGGAACATATATAATTGTCGGAGAACCGACGCGCGCAATTGAGTATGATTGATTGTTATGCATAACGATGGTGCTTTAGGCTGATCACCTGTTGTACCTGTTTTTGTTGGATTTTCAGTTTATTACTGTTAATTCTAGTAGAAGTTCATAGTCCTTAGCGACTGCTCAGTATTCAGTTATCTTGAAATCTTGAATTGATTTGTTATTGAATCACATTGATATTATTCTGTCCTTAGCGACTATTATTGAAAACTGTTGATATTCTTGTTATCCTTGAACTATCAAACTTTGTTATACCCTTTCGAGAATTAAGGATTATATCACTTACCCTTATTGTATATTACTTGCTGGGCAATTTGTGCTCATTCTTGCTTTCCCTAAAACATTTCAGTTAAGGCAGAGCAGGGCGAACCTTCGGGCGTTGATAAGGGCAAGGGCAAGGCTACTAACTAGCTTGTCTCTTTTATGTTTTTAAATATTTTAATGTTGTATTAAGATGATGTAGTAAGACTGGTTTTGATTATGTTTAAGCTTAAGTTAGGTTATATAATAAGTCGTTAATTGATATTATTATGTAATCTATTAGGTACTGTAGGTTGCGAGACTGGGGGGAATAATTATAATAAATCATTATAAATTATTCTAGAATAGGTTTTCCATTGTGATGTGTGTTATTTAGTTATTATTATTGTGATGTATTACCATGAGCACATGATGAACCGAATTCGAGAGACCAAGTGGCGGTCCTGGAATTTGGGGGCGTCACAGGTTAGTATCAAAGTTGTAGTTATAAACCTTAGGAACGAGTGTCCTTAGACTATAACTTAGGCGAACTTAGAAGTTGGAAATGAGATAAAACTCGTGTAGAGTTTTCCTTGAGAAGCTTAGTCTGTTATGAAATGTAACTTCATTTTATACAATGAACTTATGTTTTATTTAACATTCTAATGGAGTTGCTGTTTGTTTGCCTTGTGTTTGTGATTGTAGGATGACAGACACAGGTGTACCTAGTAGAGTGGCAGAGGAGGAGCCCAGGGATATACATGTAGTATACGAGGCACCTCTAGAGGCTACACCAGTGCAGGCTATTGCACCATTCGAGTCTGACAACGAGGAAGAGATTGAGATAGAGTCTGATCCAGAGGAGGAGCCGATGGAGGATGAGCCAGTAGAGGACTCTGATGAGGCTACTGTAGAGGAGCAGATGCTAGGAGAGTATGAGAAGCGGATCCTAGAGTTAGACTACAGGGTCCAGGAGCTGGAGGCAGAGGCCCAAGAGAGAGAGTCCGAGTTCCAGAAATTGAGGGACGAGATCCACCAGAGGAAGCTGGCCATGTAGGAGTTAGAGGTGGAGATCGCTTACCGCAGGGAGGCAGGGATCCAGATGGGAACCTTATTTCACAGGTCGGTGGCGAGAAATGTAGATATAGTAGGGAAGCTGGAAGAAGTAGAACAGAGGGAATTGAGTGAGAAGACTGAGAAAGAGGCACTCCGTACTCAGCTAGAGTTGGAGGTGATGGATAGGATACACTTCGAGGAGAAGTGGGAAGCGGCCAATGAGAGAGCTGACGACCTAGAGGACGAGGTCAGGTGCAAGAAGAGGAAGATGAACAAGATGGGGTATGTGTTCCGTTCAGCTTTTGAGAGGGTGATTGATGGTGTGTACCACTACCCGGCAGAACAGGGACAGACTCTACATACTTTGAGTCGAGAGTTGGTTGCGTATATAGCACAGTTGGAGTACAAAAGCGCAGTGGAGCGCGGGATGATGGGATGAGATTCCCTTAGTCAGTTTAGTAGTAGTTAGTAGCATTTATCTTTATGTGTTGTACATTCTATGTTGTACTCCCGATCTTTTGTGTAAGATGTGGGATAATGATGTGAACCCCGTGTTAGCTTTTGTTAGAGGGGTAGTATGGTAGTAGGATGGTATATTCCCCGTCTTTTGTGATATTAGGGGATATATGTGATAACATTTATAGCAGTATGCTAGGAAAATCATGTAATGAAACGATTTGGCATATGAATATAAATGGAGTTTATTTCTGAAATGTGTTATAAATTTATTCTTTTAGTATTAAAAGAAATACTTAAGTAATATACTTGAATAATAATAAAACAAAAATTTATGATGCAGATAATGCCGCCCAGACGTAGATTGACTGCACCCGAAGAATCTGTTAATAACGAGAAGGAACAAGTTGACCCGATCCAGAAACTGGTAGACTTGTTAGGAGAAGCCTTAAGGGGAAGGAACAATGAACCCGTTCGCCCAAACCCTCAGGCTGTGCCAGTAACAACCTTTAAAGACTTTAAGAGTATAGGACCCCCGGAGTTCGAGGGAACTACCGACCCAATCGTTGCACAAACCTGGATCAAAGAGATTGAAAAAGATTTCACTATAGCTAGCGTAGGCGAAGATCAGAAGACGGTGTTTGCCACGTATATGATGAGTGGAGAAGCGAACTACTGGTGGGAGGCTAATCAACAAAGAGCTGGAGAAGGGATAATAGCTTGGGATAAGTTTAAGACGCTGTTCTTCGAGAATTACTTCCCGAAGAGTATGAAGAATAAGATGGAGGTGAAATTCCTAGAGTTAAAACAAGGTGAGATGATGGTGGCGCAATACGCGGCTAGGTTTAACGAACTAGCGCAATTTGCAGAGCACCAAGTTGGTGATGAAGAAAGAAAGGCTAGACTCTTCGAACAAGGGTTGAAGCCGTGGCTGTTCAATAAGGTATCAGTTCTTCAAATTGATTCCTTTGCAACATTACTGGAAAAGGCAATCATTGCGGAAGGTGGCAGCGAGGCCTTAAGTCTGTATAACAAAGAGAAGAAAGGAAAGAATGCTGGAGGAGAGAATCGTACTGGAGGAAGCAATAGCTGAGGAAGCAATTTGGTAAAGAGAAAGTGGAGAGAACAACAACAACAACAACAACAATAATCAATCAGGGAATTTTCGTGGAGGTTTCAAGAAGAGGGCTGAAGGATGCCCAAAGTGTGGAAAGAACCACCAGGGTGAGTGCTGGAAGGGTCACGGCACTTGTTACAACTGCGGACATGAAGGGCACATCTCGCCAAACTGTCCGAAATCAAAGAAGATACAAGGATGCTTTGCGTATGGCTCGACGGAGCACCGGATTAAGGACTGCCCAAAGAAGGGAAGTGGCGGGAGTAGCAATCAGCAAGGAGGCAACAAGCTGATGATCGACGGACCGACACAATCCAACCGCCCAACTGCCAGAACCTTTAACATGACCCTCCAGGATGCCGTGGCTGCGAAGGACGTGGTGTCAGGTATAATCCTAATCAATGATATAAATGCTTATGTATTATTTGATTCAGGTGCCACCTGTTCTTTTATATCTGATGAATTTGCTAGTAAACTTAGTACACCCTGAGAACGATTAGAAAATCCTTTGATCATAGAAGTTTCTAATAAGGAAGTGATCCCTGTAGAATACGTTTATCGAGATTATCGCGCAAACATTAGAGAACATGAATTGAGCGTAGACTTGATTCCTATTAGATTGGGAGAATTTGACGTAATGCTGGGAATGGATTGGTTGTATAACCATGCTGCGATAATTGACTGTCAAAATAAATATGTGAACCTTCAGACTCCGAGTAAGTCTAAGGTAGTGTTTTATGGTAGCTCATCGCTTAAGCAATCGTGTTGCGTTACGATGATGCAGGCCAAGAAATTGTTAAGGAAATGATGTGTAGGTTATTTAGCTTACATTGTTGATACTCGAAAAAAGGGAGTAGAAATTAAGGATATATCCGTAGTTAATGAATTTCAAGATGTGTTTTCCGAAGATCTGCCTGGTCTTCCGCCAGAAAGAGAAATCGAATTCGTAATAGACTTAGCACCGGGAACGGCACCGATTTCGAAAGCTCCATATCGTATGGCGCCAGTAGAAATGAAGGAATTGATGATACAATTGCAAGAGTTGTTGGATAAGGGTTACATTCGACCAAGTGTTTCTCCTTGGGGAGCACCAGTGTTATTCGTTAAGAAGAAGGACGGATAGATGAGACTCTGTATCGATTATTGAGAATTGAACAGAGTAACGATCAAGAACCGATATCCACCACCGAGGATAGACGACTTGTTTGATCAACTGAAGGGAGCAAAGTGTTTCTCAAAGATTGATCTACGAACAGGATATCATCAACTGAAGGTACGGGATGAGGACATACCAAAGACTGCGTTTCGAACCCGTTATGGACACTACGAGTTTTTGGTAATGTCATTTGGATTGACTAATGCTCCGGCAGCATTTATGGACTTGATGAACCGAGTTTTCAAGCTATACTTGGCTAAATTTGTAGTGGTTTTTATTGACGACATTTTGATCTACTCAAAGACAGAGGAAGAACACGCCAAACATCTGAAGATTATTTTGGAGGCACTAAGGAAGGAAAAGATGTATGCAAAATTTTCAAAGTGCGAATTTTGGATGGAGAAGGTTCAATTCTTAGGCCACGTGGTGGATAAGAATTGAATCTCTGTAGACCCTGCGAAGGTTGAAGCAGTAAGTAATTGGGAACAACCGAGAACACCGACGGAGGTGAGAAGCTTTTTAGGGTTAGCCGGATACTATCGAAGATTCATCCAAGATTTTTCTAAGATAGCAACCCCGCTGACCAATTTGACTAGAAAGACGGTGAAATTTGTATGGACCGACAAATGCGAGGAAAGTTTTCAAGAAATGAAAAGGAGACTGAGCAAAGCACCTATGTTATCATTACCAGATGACACGGGAAATTTTGTGGTGTATAGTGATGCATCGTACAAGGGACTTGGTTGTGTGCTCATGCAACACGGCAAGGTCATTGCGTATGCGTCATGATAACTTAAGGATTACGAAAAACGATACCCTACTCACGACTTAGAGTTAGCGGTAGTAGTTTTTGCGTTAAAGATATGGAGGCATTATTTGTACGGAGGAAAATGCGACCACAAGAGTCTGAAATATATCTTCACACAGAAGGAGTTGTATATGCGTCAGAGGAGGTGGTTAGACTTGATCAAGGATTATGACTGCGATATTCTTTATCACCCGGGAAAGGCAAACGTGGTTGCCGACGCTCTGAGCAGAAAAGGAAGGGAAAAGTTGTTTAATTTGACGACTCAAGAAGAATTAATAAGAGAGATGGAGAAATTGGAAATAGAAGTGAAAGAACCAAAGAAGCCTGGAGAGAAGTTGTTTGTAGTGGGAACTCATCCGACATTGTTGGATAGAGTAAAGGAAGCCCAGGAAAAGGATGAAGAGTGTGAGAAAATTCGAAAGAGGATCACGGAAAATGAGGAAGAAAAATTTTGAATGGATAAAGACGGTATTTTGAGATTTGAAGGAAGAGTGTGGGTACCAGCGGTAACCGAGTTGAGGGAAGAGATTTTGCACTAGGCACACAATACGACGTATTCCGTTCATCCGGGAGGCACTAAGATGTACCGAGATTTGAAGCAACATTTTTGGTGGCCCAATTTGAAACGGGAAGTAGCAGAGTGCGTCAGTAGATGTTTGACTTGCCAACGCGTTAAAGCAGAGCATCAACGGCCAAGTGGTTTACTACAACCGTTAGAAATACCAGAATGGAAATGGGAGCATATTACGATGGACTTCATGGTAGGACTTCCAGTTACGCAGAAAGGTTATGATGCTATTTGGGTTATCGTGGATCGACTAACCAAGACCGCACATTTTCTACCAATCAAGATCCGCTACAGTTTGAATCAGTTAGTGAGCTTATACGTAAAAGAAATTGTCTCACAACATGGAGTGTCGGTGTCAATTGTCTCTGCTCGAGATCCGCGCTTCACGTCTAATTTTTGGAAGAGTTTGCAAGAAAGAATGGGAACGCAGTTGAGGTTGAGTACTGCTTACCATCCTCAGATAGACGGACAGAGTGAGCGAATAATATAAACGTTGGAGGACATGATTAGGACTTGCGTGATGGATTTTAAGGGAAATTGGGACCACCACCTACCTTTAGTAGAATTCGCATATAATAATAGTTACCATGCAAGTATCGGCATGCCACCGTACGAAGCTCTTTATGGAAGAAAGTGCAGAACGCCATTATGTTAGGACGAAGTCGGGGAACGACGAATACTCGGACCAGAGTTAGTACAACAAACCGCAGACGTGGTGACAGTGATAAGAGCCAGATTAGTAGCAGCTCAAGATCGCCAGAAGAAATACGCAAATTTGCATCGGCAGGACCGAGACTTCAAAGTCGGCAGTTTCTTATTCTTGAAGGTATCTCCCTGGAAGGGAAAAATCCGTTTTGACAAGAAAGGAAAATTGAGTCCAAGATTCATAGGACCGTTCGAGATACTGAAGCGAGTGGGCGAAGTGGCATACAAAGTTGTGTTACCACCCGAACTGGAGCACATCCACAACGTGTTTCACATTTTCGGGTTGCGACCGTACAAGGCCGACTACAAGCACGTGATTTCTTACGAGCCCATTCAAGTGGAGAACAACTTGGCATATGAAGAAATTCCTGTCCAGATATTATATAGAAAAGAGCAAACCTTGAGAAATAAAATTATTTCATCTGTAAAAGTACTTTGGCGCAACCACGATGTCGAGGAGGCAACGTGGGAGTTAGAAGATAGGATGATGAAGGACTATCCCCATCTATTCGTGTAACCTTATAGCAATTCCGGGACGGAATTTTTATAAGGGGGGGAGGATGTAATACCCGAGAATTTCCATAAATTATTAAATAAATATATTAATGGAAATGAGAATTTATTTGAATATAAATGATTTTGTGTTATGAGATGAATTAATTCAATTATATAAAATTGAATAATTATAATAATTGACGTAATATAAGAATGATTATATTAAGCAAACAATTAATCTATATTAATTGTAGAATATTAATTAATTGTTATAATAGAATATTAATTAATTGTTGTGAGATATTAACTGTGATTGATTAATAATATGTGATTATTATTATTACAAGAAATATAATAATAATAATGAGCAACGAGTTTATAAATATAATAAGAGTTATATTAAAGTGATAATTAATCATATAAGGGTTAATTAAATTGTTATGGAGATTAACAATTTTATTAATTGATGAAGGATGTGCGTATATTTTTAATTAATAAGATGAGTAATTCTATGTGCAAGCATGCGAATTAAATGTGTAACATATATTAGCTAACTATGTATTATGTGAAGTGTAATATGACACTACTATATGGTAAGGCTTATTAAATTATGGGAGTTACATGATAATGCCTATGTGACATGTGAATATACAGTAAAAGAATATGATATGGATTATATATGTGTAAATTAATTGTACCACATTGCCATGTTAAAAGTACATTGTGACTTAAAAGTATATATTATATAATCTAAGTGGACTTGTATAATATAAGTATGTGTTTATAGTTTAAGTATATAAATAATTAATAAAGTTCCTTCATTCATTAAATAAGGCAAGATGTGTTGTGACATTAAAATAGCCTATGTGACAATATGTATGTAAGTATACATTAAAATAGTGTATCTTGAATATAAATAATAATTGATGATTATTTATATATATAATAGAATAATAAAATTTAATAAAGAAGATAATGTGATGTGATTATATCCAAGTAAATTATATCCGGTATTAATAAATGTACATGGATTATATGATGTGAGTACATAGGTAATCCCTAATTTTTTCTAATATAGTAATAATTGTACATTAAAACCCATTTTTGGAAAGTATAGTAACTAAATTGAACTAATTAATCACATTGCTGGAAATTTAAACGCATCAGTTGCTCCAACAGTGGCCAAACAGTGGCCTATAATCCCATTGCGTAAACTTGAGCAGCTATACTCTATGGTGATGATGGCTAAGCATATGGCTGAGGAAGAGTAGTTGAGCAACTCCTTATTACCCATTGTTCACTTCTACTACCTCATGAATTCTAACCTTTGAGCAAAGCCATTAACTAGATAACAATTCCTCTATAAATTGGCAGCTATGTTACTAAGTTTACGTTGCTGTGTTTTGTCTGATAAAATTCTGAGAATTGAAGTTTGAGTGTTTGTTGTTCAAAGAAGAATCTAGCAATCACAGAAAGTTAGAAGCTAAGCAAACTAAGTTTCAAGAGGTATAATTCTAAATTCCATATTCTTCATTCTTGTTCACTGTCAAAGTTTCAAATCTTGATCACGTTGAATGGGGTTGTAATTGGGGTATAGAACAATTGTTTAGTTGTTATAATAAACTTATAAGCATGTTAGAATACAATGTGATTATTTTCGTGAATAAATTTTATGAATTGGGTTGCTGTCTGCCGAAGCATGAGCTTCCAGCTCTGTACAGGTAACGACGCAGCTGCGCCCTGGTTATACTAGGGTGCTACGCAGCTGCGCCAGTGTTGGACTTATGTTTTACTGGCCAAGGCCCTGCGCAGCTGCGCCAGTTTTGAACTGGGACGCTGCGCAGCTGCGCCGGCTACTGGATCTAGTTCCTGCTTTCTGCTAGAAATCTGTTATGGTATAAATAACTAATGTGACTTGAAGAAGTCAACTAATGAGCTTGGCATGCCTGTATGGATATATTGAGACAATGTAAGCATGTTTTACTAAGAGTTACACACATACTTATAGTTTGCGATAAACTTAGAGTTTTATAAACAAACTTCGAATTTGAAAATTAACTCGATATGTATACTTGCCATGTTAACATTCTGACCTTGCAAGCATATTTGTATGATTTAAGGATGTATGAAAAGCATGCTAACTCGCGTATATAGGTTCCATAATAAAATGTGGACATGTGAACCTTACTAATGACAACATAAGCTTTAAATGTGGACTTTGACATGTTATATTAGGACTCTACATTCTGATATTTTCAACATGATTGAATATGCTTTGAAGGCATCATACATGTACGTACTTGTTAGATGTAATGCAAGTTAATCAAGCATGAGTTCGATTAAGTCACGAACTAGTAACAGTGCTAGAATCACACATCCATGACATAGAAACATATGACCATGCGTATCAATAAAATATATGACTACTTTATATCTCTAAATGATAAGCATGACAACTTATGTAAATTCCTGGCATTGCATAACCCTAAGTCGTTAGGGATCGTGAATTAAAAACTAAATCATATATGATTGGAATTTGAAAGATTGAACAAGCATGAAAGTATCCTTTAAATATGTGTACATACTTTGTGATATCATATGTTATGTGTTACTTGAACCTGACGGTTAACTTATGAGAATGCCATAACTTGCTAAAATGAAATATATTTTAGTATTGCTTGTAGTCTTATGTGATATTAATAATATGCGAGTATGTTTGCTAATTGTGGTAGTCTCACATGATAGTAATGATGTACGAATATGATCAACTTGAGAAAAGAGGAAGTTAAGGATAGAAATTATATTCTATATAACTGTGTAGCTAGGTTAAAACTTAGCTTATGTGTTGATCGTATATTCGAAGATAAAATGTGAAGTTAAATTATATGACTAATGAATATCATATATATACGTAATTGTATTACAATAGAAATTCGAAAGTGTTGGCTAGCTTTACGTGAGTAAACTACGCATAAGGCAAGAATCCTAAACCCTTGCATTACTTTATTCAACGGATATCGTAAGCGAGTATCTAAACCTTATCTCTTTAGATGCAAGTATTCTATCTTTGTATATTGCGAACTAGTTTCCTACTTAATCGTTTGAATTGAATTAGCATACTTGAACTCTTCTTTCATTAAAGCTATTATTCATGTTGAACTTAGTATTGTTCTTGAATATTGTAAAAGTGTCTATGCCATTTGATTCGGCTAGATATATATTATTGAAAAGCGACCCAAAACCAATTGATTGGTGCGGGATCTTGTATTTGACTGAGAAGAACAACCTTCTTTGAAGGGAACATATATAATTGTCGGAGAACCGACGCGCGCACTTGAGTATGATTGATTGTTATGCTTAACGATGGTGCTTTAGGCTAATCACCTGTTGTACCTGTTTTTGTTGGAGTTTCAGTTTATTACTTTTAATTCTAGTAGAAGTTCATAGTCCTTAGCGACTGCTCAGTATTCAGTTATCTTGAAATCTTGAATTGATTTGTTATTGAATCACATTGATATTATTTTGTCCTTAGCGACTATTATTGAAAACTGTTGATATTCTTGTTATCCTTGAACTATCAAACTTTGTTATACCCTTTTGAGAATTAAGGATTATATCACTTACCCTTATTGTATATTACTTGCTGGGCAATTTGTGCTCATTCTTGATTTCCCTAAAACATTTTAGTTAATGCAGAGCAGGGCGAACCTTCGGGCGTTGATAAGGGCAAGGGAAAGGCTACCAACTAGCTTGTCTCTTTTATGTTTTTAAATATTTTAATGTTGTATTAAGATGATGTAGTAAGACTGATTTTGATTATGTTTAAACTTAAGTTAGGTTATATAATAAGTCGTTAATTGATATTATTATGTAATCTATTAAGTACTGTAGATTGCGAGACTTGGGGGAATAATTATAATAAATCATTGTAAATTATTCTAGAATAGATTTTCCGCTGTGATGTGTGTTATTTAGTTATTATTATTGTGATGTATTACCATGAGCACGTGATGAACCGAATTCGAGAGACCAAGTGGCGGTCCTGGAATTTGGGGGAGTCACATCACATCTAACACTAGGTAATACTGCATTAATAACTCCATCGTTTTTATCATCTTTGCACCAGGTTCCATGATGCATTGATGATATATAAAATATATTTTGATATTTTAAAAAATCTCTGTCTAGCCAAAACAATTAGCGTAGACTCTTCTTTAAACCGTTCAAAACTATTGAAAATCATTTTTGGAATTATCATGTTGCAACAGGTAACGATGTGTCAGGGTTCCGAAGTCCACACATACACAATTGTAACCATATTTTGAAGATAACCAAAAATTCATTTTTGCTGTTATCATGCCGCAATAGGTAACGATGTGATAATGGCTCAAAGTCCATCTCCACACCCTTGTCACCATGTTGTGAAGATAACAAAAATTTATTTTTTTCGAAAAAGGCACATCAGTGCGAATTTAGCTTGATGTCAAAAATTTCAAAGTCTAGCACAACTAGAAGATTTGGAATACCTATGCTTCCACCATCAACATCAATTTTTCTAATGATCAATTGCTTAATAATTCTATCTATTTCTATTATCCTCAATCCTTCATTCACAATTTTCCTATACCCCCGTATAGTTCATCAAACATACCACACGTTATGAGTTCAGGAACTTACCACAATCATATAGGTTTTAGAACTTATCCTAGTCAGACCAAAGTCGTCCATTCGCTGAGGGGTTCTACTATACGATTATGAGTCATGAACTTACCATACATATGAGTTTAAAGAACTCGCACCTAATCTTATATTTTCTACCTATCCGTTATACATATGAGAAAAGAATCACCTTCTCATCATACATATAGCGAATAGCGCGACATCAACATTTCTGTGACGAACGAGAATTTTGTAAAGATATTGAATATTTATGGAGATAAATAAATATTTTTAATGATTTAATTATTGAATTAAATAATTAATTCATGAATTTATGGTAGATTAATTTAATTATATGTGTGACATTAATTAAATTAATATGTAGTGATTTAATAGTTCAAAGTATTTAATTAATTGAGTTTATTTGATTAATTGAATTAATTAAATAAGCATATGTTACTTTAATTAATTTAATAATTAATTAATGAGTTAATGAATTGACATAATTAATAAATAAAAATATTAATTATGTGACAATGTGTTTAATGTGAATTATCTTATTTTATTTAATTAATTTAAATAAAATTAATTAATTAATAAGTGATGTGGCAATTAAGTATAT
Organism: Panax stipuleanatus; assembly: GCA_020205555.1. NCBI lineage: Eukaryota > Viridiplantae > Streptophyta > Magnoliopsida > Apiales > Araliaceae > Panax > Panax stipuleanatus. Next base: position 40,845 of record JAINUT010001591.1, read on the forward strand.
AGTAAATTAGTTTATTAAAATAAATGGAAAAAAAATAAAAGAAGAAGAAGCCAAACAAGGCCCTTGTGGGAGTTATATTACAACGGATATATTATATATTTATATATATATGTACGTTATCTTCCTAAGTCATTTTATCAGAAGAAATTAGAGAAGTCAGAGAAAGAAAAACGTAGAAAGTTTCAGAGAGAAGAAGAAGAAGAGATTGAGAGAAAGGAATTTGAGAAATCTTAAGTATTGTTTGTGATTGTGTTATCTTCATACCAAAAGGGTAATTCTTCTTTTAAGTTTTCAAAATTAAGATTTCTTAAATACGTACTTTTAAGTTTTCTGTGAAAATTAGGTTTCCCAATTGGGTTATGATATGGCTTTATCTATATGGGTATGTAATTATAACATATTTTCTAACGTATATACATGTTTTAAAGTAATCAATTTTATATAATTTGGCCTTAATTGGTTTTTTCGAAAAGTTACAGAGTTTTCTACGATGTTGTAAAAATTTATCTGTCAGTACTTATTTTTGGGAAATTAAAGTGTGAGGTTATTATATATGTGACCGTATATGTTAGTATTATGTGTTGGATCATGTATCCATGATTTACACTGATCACACCAAATAACTTTGTTAATAAATGGGTTTGATGAAATTACAGAGTATTGAATATGGGTGAATAACCCATATGGGTTAAATTAATGATTGAATCATATGTTTATATTTAAATTGATACATGAATATGATTGTATATGTAAAACCAAGAAAATGGAATTGAAATGAATGGATTCGGTGTAGTAACGAATCCGTAAGGAGATTTTTATGTTTTTCATTAAACTCTTGAAAGTTTTGAAGAACAGTGAAAATTAATATTTTGATTTGTATAATTACATAACTTGGAATGTTAAGAATATGTTATAAGTGATATATAATGTTCCTGTGAAGTTTATACTTCATGAGTAACATTATAAATCAGTGTAATAATGTGAATTGGGAGAAAATGGGAGAAAATCTGTGTTCGTTCGCGAACTTCAGATTCTGAAATTCCGCAGCCGCGCGGCCGCGCCGGCTGCAAGGAAAAATGGCGCGCGGCCGCGCCTGTCCGAAAATTTTGAAAAAAATTGCTAAGTGTTGGAAAATTTTGAAATGTGTTTTGAGTCTAATGAACATGAACACATGTTGTATAAATATAATAAAATATTGATATGAGTTTAATAATTTATGTTATGTAATTAATTAATAAATTAATTACATGACTTAAACTATTATTTGTAAAGGTTAAATAATGTGTTATAAACATTAAGACATTATTTTAAATTTAATTAACATGATGACATGTTATGTATGTAATGAGTTATTAATACAAGTTAATAACTTAAGATACGTGATTAATTAACAAGTTAATTAATCAACGTAAACCATTATTTGAAAACCTAATAATGAGTTTGAAGAATACTATTGTAAATCAATCATCATATCGAACTTGTGATTAATTGATATTGTGAATGTATTGATAGGTAAGAGTAATTAAAGAAGTGAGTAATAATTGTAGCTTGCGCACGAGGCAAGTTTCCTAAACTCAAATCTTTATATTTGAGCAAGTTTTCTATCCCTAACTTATTATTATTGTTTGGCAAGTTTCCTAAACTAAACTCTTTAAATTAAGCAATTGCTATGCTTAATTACTATTGTTGAGCAAATTCTTACTCTTGAATATCCAAGTTTAGAATTTCATATGAGATGCCATGATTCTTTTAAAAGTATCATTTAAGTGTACAATACTTATTCGATTGTATACCTTGAGAAGTTAATATTCAATTTGAATATCATTTATTGAGTTATCCAAACCAACTTTATTTGGTGCGGATTCTGATGTCAAACTGAGATGAACAACCCTAATATAGGGAATTAATGAAGATGCTTAAAGCGTTAAGATAGTGTGCACAGTATCAGTACGAAGGGCTGATCTCCCTAAGTACGAGAACTAAAGTCTATAGTCTTGTGACTGTTAAAGGTTGGAAAGGTTAATATACTTGACAACCTAAGACTCGGTTCAAGGTCTTAATGACCCTCAGAAGTAATTTGACTCTTGACTAATATTCTTGATTCAAAAGTTGAGAAGTAATTTGACTCTTGGTTAATATTCTTGATTCAAATGTTGAGCTTTCTGTTTTTCAGAATTCTTTCACTCGCATGTTATTATTCTGTCATATTTTTATACTTGCGGGCATCCGTGCTCACTCTTGCATAATAACATTGCAGCTAATAATGAACGAAGTGATGTACCTTCTAGTAGCAAGGGCTAAGGAAAAGCTAACAAGTGATGAAGGTTTGTATTGTCATGAATAATGTTAAAGTTTAAGATTTATGTGTGATGATTTAAGACTTATTTATTTACGTTTCCGCAAAAGAGATTTAAGGTGAAGTATAACCTGGGATTTATGATGTATTTTTATTTCAGATGATGTAAGATGATGATTTATTTATCTAATAAATGAATTTCATTATTTATGGGTAGATAGTTGTATGATATTGGAACAGTGAACACCAAATTCTGTAGAAATTAAGATACCGGATTTGGGGGTGTCACAATTTCAATGATTATCAATGTGATAAACTAAGTAGTCGTTAGACCAAGCACAAAACCCCGCCTATACAAAGGTTTGTACAACTTAGCAATCACATGAGTCCTCAATTAAAATCCCACATAATCCTAGCTTCCTCAATACTCGATACGAATTTCATTTAAATACGTATCTACAATTCATAACTCTTTCTTGAGTTTTAATAGTACAATTTCATAGTACAACTGTCATACAGCAATTCTGCTATAAAGTTTTCAATCATTTGATTGATCTTCTATCCTTTTTTGACCTCATCTGATCACATTGTGATCTCATATTATAATCGTATTGTATTATGATTCTTTTCTATGTTATGATCGTTTTATTTTACGATCTTCTTTCCCTTTATACTTTTAGTCTTTTAGACTCTATCTATTCATTACTACTGCTCATCTTTATTATCAGAGTTAGGTAACTCTGGATCTTTATAACTTGTCAGGATTCTTCTTTGAATCTTATTGACTTACCAATGCTTTGCCCAAATTCATCACTTAAATTTCAAACTCTATTTGAGTTTATTCCGTATCCTTATCCCTGCAGTTATAGCCTAAGGTAACCCTACCTAAGGTTTATAACCTATAACTTTGATACCAACTGTGACGCCCCCAAATCCGGGTCCCTAGAACCTTGGACCTGGTACGTTATGTTACATCATTTCTATAACTATTGCAAAAGATATAAACATAAATTGTTTATACAATAACTTTTACAACATAATTCCCAAGGTCTATAACCTTAACTTAATACCTGTATTCAATATCCTACGCGACATACAATGTCATTTGTATCCTATACTATTACCATTTTAACCGTATAATAATTCTATCCTGGAACTTGTCTTTGCCTTTGACTGTGCCCGAAGTTTCGTCTTTAATCTGAAATGTTTATCATGATATAGCAAGGGTGAGCAACAAGTTTGCCCGGCAAGTTTAAATACAACAAGGATATATCATGATTGAAAGAATGAATAAGCTTTCAAGTTTTCAGCAATATGATAATTATGAAAGAGCATGAATTAATATGTCAATAATTGAATGGCTAAATTAATAATGTTTAATGTCAACAAGGACCATGAATAACTTTATCTGAACCTTAGGGGTAATGAAGGTGATTAGCCTTTCATACCTGATGAACATATGCAACATGCACTACGTGCGAATCAATAATCAATTTAGAAGTGAATAATCATCAATAATCATTCACTAACATGCTTGGAAATATAACACGAGTTTATGTTAGGGAACTTGCCTATATCGCTGATTACTGCTACACAATCTAATTTAATCGCTTTATTGAAAAGGCCTATCAGTTATAAGATTGATCTTTCAATTAGTATAACATACCTTATAAGTAAACTATCTAACATTTAAACACATAGTCAAATATTAGATAACCTTAACACTATACATACACAAGTCTAAACCTAGCACACATCAAGTCTTTAATAATATTCAATATAGTATATTGAGTGGTTTCCCACAAACAACTAACAAATTAGTTTTCATCTCGTCTACACTGTTTTCACAGTGAGTTAGATCGGTTACTAATTCATAGATACCTTCCCCATATGAAGGAGTCGTTTAGCCCAGCTACTATACATCAACCATTAAAGGGTACGATTGTACTACCTTAGACTTAACACTACTATACCATAAAACTTGTGAATTAACACTTAATCTTTTATTTTTTAAGTCCTTTATAATTTAGTAAGTCAAATACCTAATCCAGCAACCTAGATTCCAGTTGAATTTCAATTTAATAAACTATTTTCTAATCCAGCAGACTAGATTCAACTGACCTCCAATCCAGCAAGCCTGAATTCAACTGACCACCAATCTAGCAACCTAGATTATCCAAATAGATCAATCTAGCATCCTGGATTATCCAAACATACCAATCCAGCATCCTGGTGGCCAATCCAGCAAACCGGATTGCAATTCAGCAAATTGAATTCCAATCCAGCAAGCTGGATTCCCCTTTTTTAACCTAATCATCTTATTATTTTTTTATCTTTTGTACACACATAAATAAATGTATTTCATACACAAAAATAATTTTTCAACTTCCTTAAGTATTTTTCAAAAATCCATTTCTAGTTAATTCCATAAGAAAATAGCTACCTCACACTTAACTCCAAAAATTTCCAACTCTTGGCGAGATCTTACACATGTTAACGTGAGCCTCCAGTTTAAATTTCGTGGCCATCGGAGTTATACAACTCCGATTATAGCGATTTTTGTCAGAAAAATGCAAATATTGAAATGGTCATAACTTGCTCAATGTAAGTCGGAATGAGCTCATTTTTGGACACAAGCTACTTTATAACATATATTTTAATTCCCCAGAAGATTGGAATTTATTTCAATTTTTAAGTGGACAAAACTACCCTTACAATTTCCGAACATATTGTATTTTGTCATTTTTAGATTTTACGTCCTTTGCTAAAAACTGTCCAGACGGAAATCTACAAGGAATTTTTCAGTGATTCGACTTGAAAAAGTTAGAAGACTTATAGATCTAACTCTAAAAATTAACGACACTCAAAAATTAAAAACAGAATAGGAGATATGGTCTTTTGAATTTTAGTTTACGTTTTACCCAAAAATAGTTTTTAAAACTTTTGTATTTTATGAGAAATCTTTCATGATCTATTGATTTATCAAACATTAGCCAACATAAGCCATCATAACACATACTAATATCTCTAAGACTCATGGATCTACCATGATCCATGATCTGTATCATCAAACTTCTACCAAATCGAGGCAAATCATAATTTATGCTAACAATCAAGATTTTCTAACTTTTAAAACATAGTTTCCTTTTTCTTGCTTTTGATCTAACTTTTGATCATAAAAAGTGATAGATATAAACATATAACACTTATAAATATGTAGATCTAAGGTTTTGGAGTTATGAACCATAGATCCAAGTTTTTATTCAAATAACTAAAAATAACTTAAATTAAAGGTGGTTTATACCTTGATCTCTTGCTAGCCTTTCTTAATCTTCCAAACTAGATGTTGATCTTGGGTGTATGATTGATCAAAATCCCCTCCCCTTTAACCCTTGTGGCTGCCGAAATCTCACTTGACTTTCTCTCTCTAGCTTTGTTTTGGATAGTTAAGAAAATAAAATGAGAGAGATGAGAGTAAGGTTTTTGTTTGTTAGTAAGATTTGTGTAGATATTATTGATATATCTATATTCATTTACCCAATATCTCTTGCAATCTTTCTTACTCATTACTATGATGTTGCTTGCAAGAAAGAATAAAATGGTGGCTAGCTTATAAGAGTGACACATAAGGAGGTTAGGTGGAGAGTTGGTAAATCCAATAATTACATCACATGGCTCTCCTTCTTCCTTCCTCTTGTTATAACTGGCCACATGTCCCTTTTTCTCCAAATTTGGTTTGTTTTTATTTCTCCATTTTGCTTTATTAGCTTACTAAGTGTCCAATAAATCCTTTCTCCCATTGAGCTATGCTTGGGCTTTCCTTTAATTCATTTGGGCTTGCTAGTAAACTAATTGGGCTATATAATTTAACATTGTCCACTAATTTTAATTCTATCATACCCTAATCATTTAATTAGGATTTCTATTCACTTAATTTGTATATCAAATCCCTACTCATGCACATTTAATTACTTAACCCAATTAGACTTGCTTTAATTAGGTTATAAAATTAATAAATTGAGATAATAAAAATTTAATCTCTTAGGTTTAGTTTATATTTTCAATACTAATATTTCCCCATGCCATAACCCTTAAGTTATTCAATTCTCATACCTAATATATATTAGGTTACATTAGTTTCTTTTTATTTGCTTATTATATAATAAACAAATATAAACAATCAAATATTATACATACCCATACCAAATAATTTAATACATTGAGAAATGTACCACAAATCGCATACCATATTTATTCTTATCATTCTTCTTGCTAAAATATTTATAGCACATCACAAAATATATTTATATGTAACTATACATATACACATTTTAAGAATTCAACTCAAACTATATAGCTTCTTCTTTAAAAATTTTAAATTATTCCTCAAATTTCCATCTAGGTTTTATTCTTTAACCTTTATTATAATCAATTAAGATCTTATAAATTTTCGGGTTGTCACAAGGCCAACTTCAGGCATCAGCCTGAAGCATCGCAACAACTCCATAGCAAAACCTGAAACGACCACGTTAGCCTCAGAGACAACCTTGAGGTCAAATGACTCGACTGGGATCCAAGTCATGGAATCAGCTCCCGAAAATCAACCAGCGACCATGCCGACACTACAGGCAGCTTCGGGAGGGGTACAGTGGTCATTTTACCAACTTTCAACTGACTTGGTCAAACTCAAGCCAAATCGATGCCGCTAAAGTCAGAATGAACCCTAACGACTATCCCGAGTGGCAACAACACAAGACAGTTCAACGGACAAACTACGGGGAATCGAAGACCTGGTTATGAAACCGTCTTCCTGGACCTGGAAAATGTTTTTTCCCATGTCATCGCAACACTCTGAGTGAGAGATTTCTAAAAAGGTATCGCACGCCTCAAACGGACGCTCTGATCAAAAGTTAAAGTTTCTGACCGGACATTGCATTGCTCGGAGTGCACGTACTTCAAGACGACCAAGCCGGGCATGCGGGACCCACCTCGAGTGGCCGCACTTCTACTTGTGGCAGCCGCATGTAGAGGTGCGGCTCCCCCCTCTATAAATAGAGGGGCAGCCCCCTCTCATTTTCATAAGTAAAAAGCGCAGCGAAGCCCTGCCTGACTGATTTTTCGACTTTCACACCTCTTCCAAACCCAAATATTTTCACTCCAACACATAGATATACCCATATACTACCACATATCAAAAAACCACCGGTAGATTTGGACGTTTAAGGTTTACGATTCGACAAAAAGCCCGTAGTGCAGCCCATTGTAAGTATTTTTACGATCAGTAAGTCAATACTACTACTTTGCACTGTTTTACACCTGCACATCAAGTTTTATCTTCTAAATATGCCCGGAACTTAGTTTCGTGGCCGTTTTCGTCTAAAATTGATACATTTTTGTACATAACCTCCATTTTCAACATTTTTACAACTCGGATTGACGATCCGTCAGCTCCAGTAGCTTCAATGCACTAGCACACACCGTTTTAGCAACTTCGTCCGAATGGGTTGTCTTCCTAGTCCGGGTTTGGCCTTTTTCTGTATATATTTAACTATTTATATACTAACATTTCAATTCTGTCAAGCTCGGATTTCAAATCCGAGGTAGTTTATCGCTTTTATATATATTGCATATCAAAGCGATTTTCACCATCACTGGTACTCCTATCAGTCTTGGTTGACTACATTCTTGTCAATATATATATATTTTAATTCAGTCCGAGCACAGGCGTGAAAACCCATCTCTCTTTTTACTATTTTTGCACACTTCGCCATATTAGGTGCTCTCCCCAGTCACTAGTTGACTATTTTTTTGCAATTTACATTTCATTTCGGCCTGGATCATTCTGTGTCCTTTTTACTGCTTTTATATATATAAGCAGCCTTCATCATCACTGGTCATCTTTCCAGTCTTGGTTGACTACGTTTCTATCAATATATATATATATATATATATATATATATATTTACATATATATTTCAATTCCAGTCCAGGCTTGCGAGTGAAAACCCATCGCCCTTTACAGCTTTTGTATATATCTAATTATATATATTGATTTGTTCAATTTATTCAACTGTTGCATTTAACATTCATTTGTATATGAATTTGCACTGACATTTCTGCGGGCGAACTAGATTTATCCAAATCTCGCCACTTCTAGCTTATAACGGTTCAAACAGGTCCTGACAGTACCTGGAAGCTATAATGGCTGAGATTTCTTTCAATCTAGTTATTTTTATAGTTTTGGCTACAAAAGCAACCTCGCGTCCCTTAGATCGCTATCTAGTGGGAACGAGATGCTTCGGCCGTGCGGACCAGGATTTACTGAATAAATCACTGGTTCTGGCTATCTTCAGATATTTATCTGCTTCTGTACAAATTTGAACTGTGCAGATTTTCTAGCTATTCATATGTGAGCCTAGAAATCATGGGATTCATGATCAAACAGATCAGAATCTGATTCCCACGATGGACAAACTTCAGTTTACAGATGTACCCTGTCAGTTTTTTTGTAAAATGTACATGCATAGACCTTAAAACAGTTATCCGAATTTAAGGTCTCAACATAGTAAAAATATGGATTGTCGTGTCAGCGTCCCTCTGATAGTTTTCATACCCATGAGGAGACCGACATTTGTATGTTTCTGTGGTCGAGGATGCTTCGCAGCCCGAAAAATCACCATTTGCATGCAACCTTAAGGCTATAAAGATAAAATTGAAAGTGGCGATGTGTTTCAATTCCTATGTCAGCGTAAGGGTTTGATAAAATCAGCTTTCAAAACATCACTGTCAATTCAATTCAAAAGCTTTTGCAAATCAAATTAAATGATGCTTTTTACAAATCAAATCAAAGATTGATTTTTAAATCAAATCAAACCCTTCGTATATAGGCTCAACGAAGCCTGTCAAAGCTTTCAATCAATCAAAAGGCCCAATTTTCAAACAGCATTCAGTCACGCATTCCAGTTTTACGGGAAATATTGAAAAGATTGCGGTACCGTGTTTACACGGGAGTCGTGGGGTGCCTAACACCTTCCCCACACTTAACCAAGCCCCCGAACTCAAAAATCTGATTTCAAAGATCAAGTTTCGACAGTGTCCAGCAATTGGGCCTCTTTTCAAATCAAATTTGGTTGAGTTGGTACAATCATTTTCAAAACTACCAACTGGTGACTCTGTTTAAATAAAATGATCGACATATACATATGTTGGCCTCTTTCCTAAAAATTCCTTCAAAACCTCTTTTGCAATAAAAAGAACAACGGTATAGATAACTTAGGAAGATCGATTTGAGGAAAATCGGGTTAAGAACCGACCTGCAGTATTTCTTAAATTTTCCAACGTCGACAGTGTGTAACGTGTAACCTTGTTCTATAATAAGACTTTCTTATTTATAGATGTCGGCAACCCTCCTAAACTATTTAGGATTAGGGTTTCATATTAATTAATTAAATCCTTTTAATTAATTAGGCTTCCTAATCCTATTGGGAATAATTAAACTCTTTTAATTAATTAGCCTCCTAAACATATTAGGAATATATATGAGAGAGAGTACCTTATTAATTAATTCCCAAACTCTTTTAGGAATTAAATAATAATAATAGCAATAATAATAATAATAATAATAATAATAATAATAATAATAATAATAATAATAATAATAATAATAATAATAATAATAATAATAATAATAATAATAATAATAAGACTCCTCTTATTAATTTATATTTAATATTTCTAAAATATTAAATAATAAATATTAAGCTATTTAATTTATTCTATTACCATAGATTAAATTAAATATACTTAACTTATTATTACAATTATGTCATTAGCTTCTTTAATAATTATTCTTCCTTTTATGGTTTAACCCTTAAGGTTCTCCATATTAAACTGGTTGTGAATAAATCAATTAAAACAATTCTAATCTTATTTAAATAAATAAATTAAACTAATAATTTATTTAAATAAATAGCATTTATTCTACAATAAGGGTAAGCCCCCTTAGCGATCAACGACTTTCTAGATAATATAGATTTCAACATTAATCATAAAAGAACCTGCGAGTAAATAGTTACCGTACAATTCATTCCTTCTACCATACAATGTCCCAATTAAATATAAGACATGGATTTACTATCAAGTCTTATTTTATTTAATTATATGTATTTCGATTCTAAAATGCACAACACCAAATAATGCAAATTAGAAACTATTTTTTAATTTCATTCTGCATTGGCCAATGACTACTGTGTTGTCATTTATCGAATCACATATGACATTCTCTTCTTTTACTTGAAGTGGTAGAGCCTTTATTAATCATTCATTATCTCCATGTATAAGTTATTATACCCAATCATACCCTTTGATATACCCTTACGGTCTTAAGGGACATGTCAAAGTATAACTCATCATACACAAAATACTATGATGATCTCAAGTATAAGGATTATTTGTACTACTATCACTTAAGAAATTCCTATTGATAGGCAAGTAAAACTCCATTAGGTATTCCTTAGCGAGCCACGTTCAGTGAACTTATTTTTCAATAAGCACTTACACAGTTGCTTTAGTGTCTCCACATAAATGATTATGAGATCGATCATCCTCATCCAATGAGTAAGTCAACGTATGTACCAATCTATCCCGATTCACTAATCCCCTTTTTAGTAATTCAACGATTGGAAACTATTTTAGTTTTTAAGTTATCAAAGAAATTAGATCTCATTAGCATGATCCTCATTATGATTCTAAAAGCATTGCTTAAAACTATGGGTTTATCACATATTATAAAAATAACACCATATATATAAATAAATGCCTTTAATTAAATAATACTTTTATTAATAAATGAATAAAATTGTTACAAAGAAAATGTTGTATAATCAAACATGATTGGCTTTTATGCATATTACTTTCAGGTTGTTCATCTTAGTAGATTTTTAAAAGTTCGCAATAAAGCAATTGGTTCGGATCGCTTTCAGATTCATAGATATTATTCTAGCCGAATCGAATTGCATAGACTCACTTTATCACACTTAGGAACAATTAATACGCTTAACGTTCATAACAAGATTCAAAGAATCATTTTCAAATATGTAAATATGATTTAAATCAATTTTCAGAGTGTGAATAATTATTTCCAAGACTTTAGATATAACAAGAATTAGAACAATTGACTTATACGATCAATAAATACACAAGCGCAAATATTTGCTCAATATATATGGTTGATATAACAATAATTAAAAACTTGCACAATATTCAAGGTTGTGTAGGTTAGGATACTTGCGTTCAATATGAAAACCAAAAGAAGTTAGGAACTTTCATAATATATAGTAGTTGGTATAACAATAATTCGTTTACTCAAAGTGAGGGAACTTTCACAATGCACAAAGTTGTGTAAGTTAGAAAACTTGCACAAAAGAGAAAAGGTTTAGATACTTGCATAATATTCAAAGTTGTATAAGTTAGGGAATTTGCCTTTCTTGTAGATTATAGTCTTAAAGCTTAACGTCGCCTCAATATCCTATATTATCTTAGTTATGTATATATAGGCATTCATTAGTTACACAAGCTCGATACGTAAACTAGCAAGCCTACATACCTATTATACTCATGTTCAATTACATACATCATATACATACATTTAGTCACATATTTGACACACCATCAAACCACATATTTACATTTTACTCTTGCTTTTGTCTTTAAAAGTTTGATCTAGTAACTTTGTAAAAACTCGTTAAATCTTGATTCTATATTGACATTACATGATGGAATACTTAAAATATCACTGAACTTATGTATTATAGCTTAAGATAGCAATATACACATGTTACAAGTCTCATATCACAATTTAAAAAGTCAGACAAAACCGCCCTGCGGCGCAACTGCGCCGCATTATAACCTGGGAGTGGAGCAACTCCCTGTCAAGGCCAGAGTTGAGCTTTTGATTTATTGATTCCAGCTTACTTTCTAGCATACATGGATACTAACACATATCATATACACATGTTAAGAGGTCTTGGGCTAGGTTTGGTCTCTCCTAGGGTCATTCAAGTTCACATTCACACATTATGGTTTTATATTAATTTTTTTATTTATTCAAGGCTATGTGAGTTCATGCAACAAGGGACCAACTATGTAATCATTAAAACTCATAAAGATGTTAAACAATCTTCAACTCGCATGCTCACATGTATTCAACTCATGTATTCAAAGTTAACATAGCTTTACTCTTGAAATTTGTTGAAATTCATGCTTAAATAGTTCGTATTGTGCCTAACTAGATGAGTGCACATATTAGTCATGTTTAGAGGCCTAAAGTGTCCTAGCATGCGAATCTTATAATTTTAAATCATCATTAACATAAGGGTTGTACATTTTAGTTTTCAAAACTCAAAGTTTTCTTTCAAAACATATACTAAATCATGCTATAAAATCATTATAAGTAAGGTAACCTTAAACCACCTATCATATGTAATTTCATACATAATTAAACCTTATACACATGCTAACAATATCAAAACTCAAAGGATACAAGTTTCGTCAAGGTTTGTTTTTTTTAAAACTCTAAGTTTTCTTTAGAAAATGTACACTACAGCAACTAAAGTAACTCATGTTATGCAAAGGAACTTGAGACCATATGTCATACTTATTTTTATACATAACTAAGTCAAACTAACATTTTTAGACTTATTACATTACAACAGAAAACACCAACCATTTTCGCTGCATGTCGCAGCTACGCTGTTCTGTACTGTCCAGGAGTGGCGCAGCTGCGCCACCCTAGGCCAGTCTAAGAATCAGCAACCTGCGCAGTTGCACTGGCTTGAATTGCAAAAGGGGCTCTACTGCGCCCTTCTTGGATAGTTCCAGGAACGGCTCTACTTCTGCAAAACTTAGAAACCAAGCATGAAATCGTTCAATGCAATATGCTTAAACAAGCCACATTACTTCCATACATTCATATAAACTCAGATAACATATTGACATCAATTCACAATTCAGTTAGCAAGTAATAGCATGAAAATTCTAAGAATTTGGCAAATTTTGAAATCAAGAATATGTTATAGTAATGTTACCTCCTTGAAGTTGAAACACCAAACTTGTTCCCAATTTCAGATAGCTCTCTCAAATTAGCAACTTAGTCTCTAATTGAAACTTATCAGAAAATTTAGCAATTAAATTGATAAGAGGAAGCATCCATTTATAGAGAATTTCTTACCTATACAATAGCTTTGCCTCAAGGATTGAATCCAATAGGAAGAAGAAAGAGCCAATGGGCAAGAAGAATTTGGTGGAATAGTTCTCACAACAATATTGACCCACTGCCCCTCCATCATTTGAATGTATAATAATGACCAATGAAGAGATACTAGGCCAATGGCCTATACACGGTTAATAAATGAAATGTGATAATGATTTTGGGACAAGCTATAATACTCCTTCACTTATCAGTAAAATTGATTTCATTCTACTAATGCTACTTCCTTTTGGGCTCACAAGTGCAATTTTAATGAGTTAATATTATTACCTTGTGATAAGTTTTAGATATATATACACATAATCATATATCCATGTACATTGGATTAGTCCAAATAATATTTAAATTGGGTTAAAATATAATTCAGTTGGGTACTAACAACTCATTATTTCCCATAAATTTATTATTTCAATTATACTTAAATACTATAATGATAATTAATATCAAATATTTATTTTCTAAAATTTAATTTCCTTACATACTTTTAAAATAAACATTTAATTGACTCACCATGCATCATTATGTTCCACAAGGCTTATTTATACATGCTTAATAATTCACATAACTCATGCTTATCTTTACCATATAATCTTATATAATAACTATTCACATAATAATGCCACATCTTATTTTTTATGCATGAGTCAACTTTATTTCATTAAATATTTGTATGACCACACAACACATGTTATTGCACATAACAAATAATTAACTAAAATAATAACAAAAATTAGCCCATCACATTATTTAATTATTTCTTCATTAATTTAATTAAGCAATTATTTATTCCATCATCATGTCACACTAGGCATACCACATAAGCTTAAATTAAGCTTATTCTCATTTCCACTAAATTTCTTACTTATCACATATTTGATTTAATTTAACTTGAATTGCCACAATTCAAGGCACACATAAACATATATTTTTTTCCACATAAATCTTCAACATTTTTCTTTTCATCACTAATATTATTTTTTTTAAAAAAATTCACGGGTATTACATCCTCCCCTTTATAAGGATTCCGTCCTCAGAATCAGTACAAGGTCATACGAAAAGATGGGGATAATCCCTCCTCATCTTATATTGTAACCCCCAACCTTTCGGCAACTACCTTTACGGAAGATATAACTTTATTTCTTAATGTTTGCTCCTTCCTATCTATTATCTGAACAGGAATTTCTTCGAGTGTCAGATTTCTTTCAACTTCAATGGGTTCATAGGATATCACGCGTTTATAGTCGGGCTTATATGGACGTAACACGGAGACATGAAACACGTTGCGGGCATGTCACAGTTTCGGAGGTAAGGCTACCTCGTACGCCACTTCAATACTTCAAAAGCTCCTACGAATCTCGGACACAATTTTCCCTTTCATATTGAATCTTATCTGCCCTTTCCAGGGAGACACTTTTAAAAAACACAAAACTACTGACTTTAAAATCTTGGCTTTAATGATATAAGTCTGCGTATTTCTTCTGTCGATCTTGAGCTGCTACTAAACTGGCTCTTATCGTTGTCACCACATTTGCCTCCTATTGAACTAATTTCGATCCCAAAAGTCGTTGTTTTTCAACACAACAGTGTTCTGCGCTTTTTTTTCATAGAGAGCTTCATACGGTGGCATGCCGATACTCGCATAGTTACTATTATAAGTGAATTCTACTACGTGTAAATGATCATCCCAGTTTTCTTTGAAATCCATCACGCAAGCTCTACGCATGTCTTCTAGCGTTCGTATTGTCCTCTGGCCCTGTTGGCCAGTTTAAGGATGATACGCAGTACTCTGCCTAAATTGCATTTTCGTTCCTTCTTGCAAGCTCTTCCAAAAAATTCAATATGACGTGCGGGTCTTGGTCAGAAATAGTTGACACCGGTACTTCGTGTCGCGAAACGATTTCCTTCACATAAACATTGCTAATTGATTTAAATTGAATCGAATCTTCATTGGTAGAAAGTGTGTCATCATATTCCACAACTTCTCATTTTATATTGGGCCACCAGAAGTGCCGTCAAATATCCTGTCACATTTTCATGCCTCCTAAATATACCGTATTGTGGGCTTCGTGCAAAACTGATAGTAATGTGCATACAAGCCAATCATGTATGATGATAAAGCACATACTTTGTAAATAATCTTATTTATTTATTAATAAAATATTCATTTAAGGCATTTAATTATCTACATGGTGTTGTTTTTATAATATATAAATAACCCATAGTTTTAAGCCATGCTTTTACAATCATGATGAGATCATGCTAATGAGATCTAAATTCTTAGTAAGCTTAAAAATTAAAATAGTTCCCAATCGTGGGATTACTAAAATAGGGATTAGTAAATCCGAATAGATTGGTACATATGTTGCTTGCTCATTGGATGAGGATGACTGATCTCATGGTCATTTGTGTGGAGACACTAAAGCATGTATGTAGGTGCTTATTAGAGAATAAATTCACTGAACGTGACTCGCTATGGAATACCTAATGGAGTTTTACTCGTCTGTCAATAGGAATTTCTAATGTGATAGTAGTACAAGTGATCCTTGGACTTGAGATCATCATAGTATCTTGTATGTAACAAATTATACTTTGACTTATTCCTTAAGGCCTTTTAAGGCATATATAGGATATGCTTGGATATAATGAGTTACATATGGAGATAATGTGTGATCAATAAAGAATCTAGCACCTCTAGTAAAAGAGGAGATATGTCTTATATGATTCGTTAAATGACAACCCAGGAATCCTTGGCCAAGGTGGAATGAAATTAGAAAGATATTTCTAATTTGCATTATTAGGAGTTGTGCATTTTCTAATCGAAATACATATGATTAAATAAATTAAGACTTGACAGTAAATCCATGTCTTATATTTAATTGGGACATTATGTGGTGGAAGGATTGAATTGTACGGTAACTATTAACTCACAGGTTCTTTTATGATTAATGATAAAATCTATATTATTTAGAAAGTCATTAATCGCTAGGGAGGCTTATCCCTATTGGAGAATAAATGTTATTTATTTATATAGATTATTATATATTTTTATTTATTTTAATAAGATTAAAATTGTTCTAATTAATTTATTCACAACCGGTTTAATATGGAGAACCTAAATGGTCACACCATAAAAGGAAGAAGAACAATTTAAGAAGAAAATGGCATAATAGTAATAATGCATTAAGTGTAATTAATTTAATCGATGGTGATAGAATAAATTAAATAGCTTAATATTTATTATTTAATATTTTAGAAATATTAAATATAAATTAATAAGATGAGTCTTATTAATATTAATATTAATATTAATATTATTTTAATCCTAAAGGAGTTTAGGGATTAATTTAATATAAGTACTCTCACTCAATTCTAAGGTGATAAAGAGATAAATTAATTAAAGAGTTTAATTAATCCCAATTTGTTGGGAAGTCAAATTAATTAAAAGTGTTTAATTAATTAATTAAATAAAAACCCTATTCTAATTGGATTAGGAGGGTTAACCTAATATCTATATAAGAGAGTCTTATATCATAAAAAAGGTACGTGAGTTTTTCCAAGAGTGGGGAGTACACATATTCTATAGAGATAGAAACAAGGGTTAAGCCAATAACCCATCTTCCTAAGTTCTTCATCTTCCTTGGTGGATCACCATTAGAGGCCAAACATTTGGGTGGCTAACATTGATCAAGGGAAGGAGCCACTATAGAGGAATCAAAGGAAGCAAAGCAGTAGAACTAGTACCTGAGGAAGCTTGGATCTTCAAAGGTATAATTCTATTTTTCTCCTTTTATATTGACTGATAATTGATGCACAAGAATGATCATTGTTATGGGTTTGTATAAAATTTTGAAAACCTAGTTTTTGCGTTTCCGCCCTTATTTATGTGATTTGATTGCATGATCGCGCTACGAACAAACCCAACAGTGGTATCAGAGCCAATCTTGTGCTAATTATCAATCTATATGATTCCATACATGTATGATATGCGATTGGATCGAGTTCTTGGGCAACAAATTTTTTTTCTGATTCTGCGAAGCTGTGCAGCTGCGCCGGTGTAAGCTTTTCTTGCTGCGCAACTGCGCCAGTGTCTATTCCTGATTTTCGTGCTGCGCAGCTGCGCCGGTTCCCTATACATTCCTAGCGCAGCTGCGCCACTAGACAGGAACTGAATTTTTTTTTGTTTTGATTAATTAAATGAATGGTTTATTTAATTAACAAAGGTTTAAAATAAAGATGTTTATTTTATATGAAATGAGATTTCAGAATTGCTAAAATTAAAGAGTTTAATGTGGATTTATTTTTGAATGAAATAAAGGAGTTAATTTTTCCAAAAACAATGTTTAGCAAACTTTTGCCCATTAACTGATATTAATACATATATGGAATGATTTTAATTTCATGAGATGAATGATGTTTTATTGATACGTATGATGATATGTATGATAATAAAAGGGATTGATTATGGACTAGGACCAATGTGACTGGATTTTATTTTGGATGAATGCTTGAATGAATGGGTTTTATAAAATGGGATCTGCGTACCTCGTCTTCTCTAGTTTCATTCTCGATGTAAATTCTATCTCCCTCCTATGTACTTCCACTTGACTGTTGATCAAGGTTTCTATTTAATTATAAGTAGTTTATATAATATAGATAGTTAGAATTATCTTGAAGAAACTGGAGACCAAGAAGCAAGGAGCGCGTGAAAACCCGTTTGTATGGAGTCCGGATTTAAATATAATAGTTACGTTTAAATTTAAATTCTTGCACTCCTAGATTTGACTTTTTGGTTCACTTGGTGGCTCTAGTAAACCAAACTAGAATAAAAGTCCATAATCAATCCGGATAGAATATAATATTCTATATAGCATGCTAACTATTATATATATTATATTTTATGCAAACATGCTTTGCATGTTTAATAAAATAACGCGTATTATATATATATATATATATATATATATATATATATATATATATATATATATATATATATATATATATATCTGTGTGTGTGTGTGTGCATGCGCGCTAAACAAGATGAGACAAAATAATAACAAACCCCTCAAAGAAACAAGATTAAGTCTGAAGCGTTTAAAGATATTTGGAATATCGAACGTCGCCTTCTAGCATGATTAATTAATAGAGTATTAAATATTTAAAATGAGTTTGTTGTGCTATCCACAAGGCGAGTATTGAGTATTTAAGATGTTAATTAATCACATTTGATGCTTATCAAGAAAATTGAACGATCTAGTCTTGTTGTGCTATCCACAAGGACGAACTTTTTTTTTTGAATTTATGAAAGTGCTAGGCTGGACTTAACTTAAATCCTTTTAGTTCGGATGTGCACACACATGACCATTATGATTTAAGAGGCAAAATAAAAAGAGTTACATGGTGATGTAATTGACAAGAGTTGTCCACCTATTTATTTGTATATCGCTTGTTGTGCCATCCATAAGGTTATATACATTTAAAATGGGATCCTTAATCTCACTAGCAAATCTTTAAATTAGATGTTGCCGAACTATATAAGTGAGGGTAATATAGTCTGATGAAAATAGTAGGAGATAGCAATTTCAAATAAAGACCTAAATTTAATATGGTATGCAAAATTAATAAAATGAATGTTTGCTAAAATATTGTCTTTTCACATGCAGAATTTTAAAAATGTCAAAATCACTAATCTCACTACGAAGCATACTTGATGCAAATAAGCTTACCGGCCCGAATTATGAGGACTGGCTAAGAAATATGGGAATTGTTCTCACTGCTGAAAAGATTTCTTATGCCCTAAATTCAACTGTTCCTGAATCTATTTCGGAAACAGCCTCTGAGGAAGAGATAGCTACTTTCATTAAGTGGCAAGATGATGCATCTGTGGCTCAATGCATCATGCTCGCATCCATGAATAACGAGCTTCAGCGTCAGCACGTAAACATGGATGCTCCTGCTATGCTGCTTCACCTCAAGGAGTTGTATGGTGAACAGAGTAGGACTGCAAGATATGAGATATATAAGGAGCTCTTCCGATCTCGGATGACCGAGGGTACTGCCGTCGAGACTCATGTCCTAAAGGTGATCAATTTGATTAAACGCCTGGGACAGCTTGGGTTCGTCATGGATGGGGAGTTGAGTCAAGACTTGGTCTTGTAGTCACTCCCTGAGACCTTCTTGCAATTTGTGGTTAATTTTTACATGAATAAGCTAGATGTCAACTTGCCTAAGCTGCTTAACATGCTGAAAACTGCAGAAGGTCACTTCCCATCCAAGAAGAACCATGTCTTGTTGGTGGATTCTTCCAATAAAAGGAAGAGGCCCAACGTGTCTTCTGAAAAGAAGAAATCCAAGAAGGCTAAGGGAAAGGGGAAAGAAAAGGAACAAAAGAAACCTGAACCAGCTAAAGGAATGTGCTTTCATTGCAACGAGCCGGGACATTGGAAGAGGAACTGCAAGAAGTTTCTAGCAGAGAAGAAGCTTCGACTTCCAATCAAGGTTTGTTTATGATTGAAATTAATTTTTTTGAAAGTCATAATTCTACTTGGGTATTGGATACCGGCTGTGGGTCTCACATATGTAACACTGTGCAGGGACTGGTCAAAAGTAGAAAGCTGAAAAATGATGAGGTGATCCTACGAGTGGGGAATGGAGCAAAGGTTGCTACATTAGTTGTAGGAACTTATTGTTTAGCAATGCCATCGGGCAAGTCCATTTATCTTAATAATTATTATTATGTTCTGAATATTATTAAAAATATTATTTTAATTTTTGTATTGGATATGGAAGGATTTAACGTTGTTATAAAGAACAATGGTTGTTCTATTTATAAAGACGATGTTTTATATGGTATTGGAAATTTTGAAAATGGACTTTATACACTTGACTTGCAAGAAAATATATAATACCCGATAATTTTTGAATATTAATAAATGAATATATTAATGGGAATGAATGTTTATTTGAATATAAATATTTGTGTCATGAGATGAGTTAACTCAATTATATTAAATTGAATATTTAAGACGATTGAGAAAATATGGGGTTTATAATAAACTCGATGAAAGGCCTTGTGTGCCACAATGATGAGAATTACGAGGATTTAAGTAATTAAATAAATAATTAATAAGTGGATGATTAATCAATAATATATTGTTAATTAAAGATTACTATGAGTAATGACATATTAATGAATAAATATTTGATTAATACTAGAAGATAAATATTTGTTCAAGTATGTGTTAAAGTGTAAAGTATCACTACAACTATATTATATATAGTCATGTAGTGTGACACCTTAGTAAGACTATGTAATGTATATAAACTATATAAAAGAAGTGAGTCACATCGTTGGATTTATAAGAATACATGTGATATGTACATTATACCATATGGGACCAAACTATGTTATATAAAGTATAGTGTGACACTTTAGTAAGAATATGCAATATAAAAACTATATTGTGAGAGTAATAAAATTGCTTATGTAACCATGTGGTAGTTATAGTACTTTAATGAATATTATATGGTATATTAAATTAAAGTATGTAATAACAATAATTATTTCAATAAGTTACATAATTGGAATAATAAGGTTTGTACTAATGTATTATGCCATTAACTCATAATTTGACATTATTAAAATGTACATGGATTATATATCAATGTGTATACATGTACCTCAATGTACTACCATGTAATGTTATTGTGACATTTTAGACCCATGTATGCCCTAAATGAATTTAAGCCAAGGTAAACATATATATATGCTAAGTGTATAATATATGGTATTTCCTTCATTGCTAGAATGCTGAGTATTACTTGTCCCTAAAAGAGAGTCACTCTTCATTTTCTCATTCACGTGTAACACAAAAAGGCTAGCCTATCCCCTTCATCTCTTAAATTCCTCAATCTAGCTAACAATGATGGTGATGATGACCAAGGGAATGGGTTGAGGTGGTGGTTAGAACACTATTGCACCAACTCTTGAATATCCCATGAACTCTCCTTCTATCTCTTGGTTTCAATTCTTGGACAATGGCTTTACATTATTAGTGAACTTCCTATAAATTGAGCACTCCCCTTCTCATTTCATTTTGCTAGATTAATTGTTAAGTGATATAGAGAGGGTGTTGTGAGTGTATACTCTGAAAGTTGAGCAAGCCTTGTGCAATTTGAAGCTAAAAAGGTATAATGCTTAAACCCACTTGAAATTTAATACATAGAAATTAGCTTGAGTTAGTTGTAGTTGAGTATGTGAAAGGATGCTAGCATGTTAGATAAGTTAGTATGCATGATATAGAAGTAATGTGGTTGTTTACAAGCATGATGGTATAAAGGAACTGAATGTTACTGGAAGCTCTACAATAGCAGAACACTTCCTGGTCTGGAAAAGGAGTCGCGCGGCCGCTCGTCTCCTTAGTACAAATCTCTGCAGATTTTGTTGATAGCTTGGTTAGGCTATCTGAATTATAAAGAATGCTAATGTAACGTAGTTAGGCCTATTTAAGTCCCTGACTTGTTAGTTTATGTGGCCATTCATGAAAACACTTACCAAAGCTTGAGTAATTCAAAAGGAACTTAAAGTTATGAAAAGAGGAACTTTGATATGTTAGCCTTATATTGATGTTCTGACTTTTGATACATGTTAGTATAGTTTAAAAATGGATGAGAGAAATATTAACTTATGTATATAGGTTCCGGAAGGTAATATGAACATGTGAACCTCACTAGTACACATTCCTAACAAAAATGGAAGTTTTGAAAACAAACTTTGACATGCTATAACCATGATGATATTTTGATCTTGTGAGCATAGTAGTATGGTTTAGAGATGCATGGATAACCCGTTAACTTACACGCATATTTTTCATGGTATAACATGCACATGATGAACTCATTAGTGAACGTTACTAACAAGAATGTAAGCTTTAAACAGGGACTTTGACGTGTTATACTAAGATTCTAAATTCTGATATTTTTAGCATGTTTGAAGATGATTTTAAGGCACGTTGACTTGTGTATATGGATTTCATAATATAGCATGAACATATTAGACTCTACTAATGAAAGTATATGCTTTGCACGTGAGCATTGACATGTTACATTAAGGTTTAAATTCTGAAATATATGGACGTGTTTGATATTACTCTTAACCTCATTAACGTCATATATGTATATATGCCATGATTAGGTGTCGTGAAACCAAGTTTAGCGTAAACGAAGCATGCTTTCAAACTAATAACAGTGATAGTTACATGTATGCGATATGAATATTCTTGAATATGCCTAATACAAGATATACGAATACCTTATGTGTTTAAAAAGCAAGTATGTTAGACTTTGTGATTTTCATGACCTTGAATGACCGTAAGTTGTCAAAAGTGTTAACTTAGAGCCATATCATGGAAGAGAGAACTTATATGGACTTGAGAAGCATAAAGGCATCCTTTAACATATTTATATGTTATATGATATCCTATGTTATTACTTGAATCCGATTTGACGGTTAACTCACAATAATGCTATAAAATGCTAGAAAGGTTATGTTTGCTAATTGTTGTGACCTTATATGATATAAGAAGGTGTTTAAACTCAAAAGGAGGAACGTTAAGGATAAATGTTATATTAATATGATACTATATAACAGTGTAGCTAGGTTAGAACTTAACTTATGTGTTGATCGTATATTCAAAGATAAGATGTGACGTTAGATTATATGACTAATGAATATCATATATATACGTAACTATATTACGATAGGGATTCGAAAGTGTTGATTTACTTTTCCTGGATAAACTACGCTAAAGTCAAGTTTCTCTAACTTACACTCATTTATAGTGCAAGTATCCTAAACCCTTGCATTACTTTATTCGACAGATATTGTAAGCAAGTATCTAAACCTTATCTCTTTGAATGCAAGTAGCTTAACCATTCATTTGAGCTAGTATGTTTGAACTCTCGTGAAAGTTATTATTCATATTGAACTTGGTGTTGTTCTTGAATATTATGAAAGTCTCTATGCCACTCGATTCGACTAGACTATATGCATGTTTATAAAAATTGTCCAAATCTTTTTATTAGTGCGAAAATCTTGAAAACTGAGTTGAACAACCCTTATGGTAAGGGGAGTGTTTATTGTTGGAAGTCTTAACACACGCGTGAATATTACTGTGGTTATGCATAACATAGAGTATCGTAGACTGATCATCTATTATACTTGTCTCTTTTAGGTTATCAGTTTAATATTGGTAATTCTAGTAGATGTTCAATAGTCCTTAGTGACTGCTCAGTATATAAATTATTTTATCCAATTGGATACGTTGATAGCCTTTGAAGTCATATATTTCTGTTGAACTATGTTGAACTACCATTTCATATTCCAATATTTGATTTGAGAATTGTTGATATTCGTTATTCATGATATTATATTGAAACCTTGAAATATCTTAGAGATTTTACTTTGATATTTCAACTCGTGTTATGAAACTCTTCACCCTTGTTGTATATTACTTGCTGGGCAATTTGTGCTCATTCTTGGTTATTTAAAACCTTTCAGTTAAGACGGAACAGGGAGGTGTCTCTGGGAAAGATAAGGGCAAGGGCAAGGCTACCAACTAGCTTGTTCCTTTATGTTTAAATTTATGATGTTGTATTAAGACTGGTTTCAGACTATGTTTAAGCTTAAGTAGGATTATGTAATAAGTCCTTATTCGATGTTATTATGTAATCTATTAAGTACTGTAGGTTGCGAGACATGGGGGAATAATTATAATAAATCATTGTAAATTATTCTATATTAGATCTTCCGCTGTGAATGTGTGATTTTAGTTATTATTGTATTACCATGAGCACGTGACAAACCAAATTCGAGAGAGCAAATGGCGGTCTCAAATTTGGGGACGTCACAGGTTGGTATCAGAGCTGTAGTTATAAATTTTAGGAGCGAGTGTCCTTAGACTATAACTTAGGAGAACTTAGAAGTTAGGAAGAAGATAAAGCTCAGTGTAGAGTTTTCCTTGAGAGACTTAGTTTGTTATGAAATGTAACTTCATTTTATACAATTAACTTATGTTTTGTTTAACATTCTAATGGAGTTGCTGTTTCTTGTCCTGTGTTTGTGATTGTAGATGGCAGATATGGGAGTACCCACTAGAGTGGCTGAGGACGAGCCCAGGGACATCCATGTAGTGTACGAGGCACCCTTAGAGGCTCTGCCAGTACATGATGTTGCACCATCCGACTCAGATGACGAGGATGAGGTTGAGATAGAGGTAGAGCTTGATCCCGAGGAGGAGCCGATGGAGGACGAGCAGGTTGAGGACGAGCCTTCAGAGGAGGAGCCCATGGAGGACTCCTATGAGCCTAACTTAGAGGAGCATATACTAGGCAAGTATGAGGAGCGGATCCTAGAATTGGACTGCAGAGTTCAGGAGTTAGAGGAAGAGGCCAAGGAGAGAGAGTTAGAGTTCCAGAAACTACGGGACGAAGACCACCAGAGGAAGCTGGCTATGCAAGAGTTGGAAGTAGAAATTGCTTATCGCAAAGAGGCGGGAATCCAGATGGGAACCCCATTTCACAAGGCAGTGGCTAGGAACGTGGATATAGCAGGGAAGCTAGAAGAGGTTGAACAGAGGGAACTAAGAGAGAAGACTGAGAAGGAAGCACTTCGCACTTAGTTGGAATTAGAGGTGATGGATAGGATACACTTCGAGGAGAAGTGGGAGGTTGCCCATGAGAGAGTTGACGACCTGGAGGATGAGGTCAGATGCAAGAAGAAGAAAATGAACAAGATGGGGTATGTGTTTCGTTCGGTATTTGAGAGAGTGCTTGATGGTGTGTACCACTACCCGGCAGAACAAGGACAGACTCTACATACCTTGGGTCGAGAGTTAGTTGTGTATATAGCACAGACGGAGTACAAGAGCGCTGTGGAGCGCGGGATGATGGGATAGATTTCCTTATATGGTCCAGTAGTAGTTTAGTAGTATTTATCTTTATGTGTTGTATATACTATGTTGTAATCCCAATCTTTTGAGTAAGATGTGGGATAGTGATGTAAACCCCATGTAAGCTTTTGTTAAAGGAGTAGTATGGTAGTAGGTTGGTATATTCCCCGTCTTTTGTGATATTAGGGGATATATGTGATGACATTTATAGTAGTATGCTAGGATAATCATGTAATGAAATGAATGGCATATGAATATAAATGGAGTTTATTTAGAAACGTGTTATAAATTTATTCTTTTGTATTAAAAGAAACAATTAAGTAATATAACTGAATAATAATAAAATAAAAATTTGTGATGTAGATCATGGCACCAAGACGTAGACTGACTGCACCAGAAGAATTTGTTAATGACGAGAGGGAGCAAGTAGATCCCATTCAGAAGTTGGTAGACTTATTAGGAGAGGCCTTTAGGGGAAGGAACAATGAACCCGTTCATCCCAACCCTCAAGCTGTCCCAGTGACAACCTTCAAAGATTTTAGGAGTGTTGGACCTCTAGAATTCGAAGGTACTACCGACCCAATCGTCGCACAAACCTGGATCAAGGAGATCGAGAAAGCTTTCACTATAGCTCACTGTAGGCGAAGATCGGAAGATGGTGTTTGCCACGTACATGATGAGGGGAGAAGCGAATTATTGGTGGGAAGCAAATCAGTAGAGAGCTGGAGAGGGGACAATAGCATGGGAAAGATTCAAGACGCTGTTCTTCGAGAACAACTTCCCGAAGAGCATGAAAAATAGAATGGAGGTAAAATTCCTAGAGTTAAAACAAGGTGAAATGACGGTGGCGTAATACGTGGCTAAGTTTAACGAACTAGCGCGATTTGAGGAGCACCAAGTTGGTGATGAGGAGAGGAAGGCTAGACGATTCGAACAAGGACTGAAGCCTTGGTTATTCAATAAGGTGTCAGTTTTTCAGAGCGATGCTTTTGCAACACTATTGGAGAAGGCTATTATCGCCGAGGGAGGAAGTGAAGCTTTGAGCTTGTATAACAAAGAGAGGAAAGGAAAGAACACTGGTAGTGAAAATCGTGGAGGAAGTAGTGGCAGAGGAGGTAACTCCGGAAGAGAAAATGGGACAACAACAAGAACAACCACAACAACAACTGAAATAATAACCAAGGTAGGAGTCACCAAGGAAGCTTTAAGAAAAGGACTGAGACTTGTAACAAATGTGGAAGAAGCCATCAGGGAGAATGCTGGAAGGGGCGGTCAGGAGGGCCACATCTCGCCCAATTGCCCGAAGCCAAAGAAGATCAAGGGATGTTTCACTTGTGGATCAACGGAGCACCGGATAAAGGATTGCCCAAAGAAAGGGAGTGGCGAGAATGGCGGAGGTCAGGGAGGAGGAAGCAAGTTAATGATTGGAGGACCCGCGTAACCCAATCGATCGACCGCCCGAACATTTAACATGACCGTCCAAGATGCCGTAGCTGCAAAGGACGTGGTGTCAGGTATAATCCCAATCAATGATATAAATGCCTATGTATTATTTGATTCGGGTGCCACCTGTTCTTTTGTGTCTGAAGAATTTGCTAGTAAACTTAGTACACCCCGAGAATGTTTAGAAAATCTTTTGAACATAGAAGTTGCGAATAAGGAAATAATCCTTGTAGAGTATGTTTATCGAAATTATCGTGCAAACATTAGAGAACATGAACTGAGCGTAGACTTGATTCCTATTAGACTGGGAGAATTTGATGTGATACTGGGAATGGATTGGTTATATAACCATGCAGCGATAATTGACTGTCAGAATAAATGTGTAAACCTTCAGACTCCGAGTAAGTCTAAGGTAGTGTTTTATAGTAGCTCATCGCTTAAGCAATCGTGTTGCGTTACGATGATGCAGGCCAAGAAATTGTTAAGGAAAAGATGTGTAGGTTATTTAGCTTACATCGTTGATACTCGGAAAAAGGGAGAGCAATTAAGGATATATCTGTAGTGAATGAATTTCAGGATGTGTTTCCAAACGATCTGTCTGGTCTTCCACCAGACAGAGAAATCGAATTTGTGATAGACTTAGCACCGGGAATGGCACCGATTTTGAAAGCTCTATATCGTATGGCGCCGGTAGAAATAAAGGATTTGATGATACAATTATAAGAGTTATTGGATAATGGTTACATCCGACCGAGTGTGTCTCCTTGGGGAGCACCAGTGTTATTCGTGAAGAAAAAGGACAGATCGATGAGGCTCTGTATCGATTATCGAGAATTGAATAGAGTAACGATCAAGAACCGATATTCGCTACCGAGGATAGATGACTTGTTTGATCAATTGAAGGGAGAAAAGTGTTTCTCGAAGATCGACCTACGAATATGATATCATCAACTGAAAGTGAGGGATGAGGATATACCAAAGACTGCGTTTCGAACCCGTTATGGACGCTACGAGTTTTTGGTAATGTCATTTGGTTTGACTAATGCTCCGGCAACATTTATGGACTTGATGAACCGAGTTTTCAAGCCATATTTGGATTAATTTGTAATGGTCTTTATCGATGACATTTTGATCTACTCGAAGACAAAGGAAGAACACGCCTAACATCTGAAGATTGTTTTGGAGGCACTAAGGAAGGAGAAGATGTATGCAAAATTTTCAAAGTGCAAATTTTGGATGGAGAAGGTTCAATTCTTAGGCCACGTGGTGGATAAGAATGGAATCTCAGTGGACCCCGCAAAGGTCGAAGCAGTAAGTAATTGGGAACAACCGAGGACACCGACGGAGGTGAGAAGCTTTTTAGGGTTAGCTGGGTACTATCGAAGATTCATCCAGGATTTTTCTAAGATAGCCACCCCGTTGACTAATCTGACGAGGAAGATAGTGAAGTTTGTATGGACCGACAAATGTGAAGAGAGTTTCCAAGAGTTGAAAAAGAGATTAAGTGAAGCACCTGTGTTATCATTACCAGATGATGCAGAAAACTTTGTGGTGTATAGTGATGCGTCGCACAAGGGACTTGGTTGTGTGCTAATGCAACACGGCAAGGTCATTGCATATGCATCACGACAATTAAAAGATTACGAAAAACGATACCCTACTCATGACTTAGAGTTAGCGACAGTAGTTTTTGCGTTAAAAATATGGAGGCATTATCTATACGGGGAGAAATATGAGATATACACGGACCACAAAAGTCTAAAATATATCTTCACACAGAAGGAGTTGAATATGCGACAGAGAAGGTGGTTAGAATTAATCAAAGACTACGACTGCGATATTCTTTATCACCCGGGAAAGGCAAACGTGGTTGCCGACGCTCTGAGCAGGAAAGGAAGGGAAAAATTATTTCATTTAACGACTCAAGAAGAGTTGATAAGAGAGATGGAGAAATTGGAGATAGAAGTGAAAGGACTAGAAAAGTCTGAAGAGAAATTATTTGTAATGGAAGCTTGTCCGACATTGTTGGATAGAGTAAAGGAAGCACAGGAGAAAGATGAAAAATGCAAGAAGATCAGGAAAAGGATCACAAAAAATGAGGAAGAAAAATTTCGAATGGATAAAGACGGTATTTTGAGATTTGAAGAAAGAGTATGGGTACTAGCGGTAACCGAATTGAGGGAAGAGATTTTGCACGAGGCACACAATACGATATATTCCGTTCATCCAGGAGGCACGAATATGTACCAAGATTTGAAGCAATATTTTGGTGGCCCAATTTGAAACGGGAAGTCGTAGAGTGTGTTAGTAGATGTTTGACTTGCCAACGCGTTAAAGTAGAACATCAGCGGCCGAGTGGTTTACTTCAACCGTTAGAAATACCAGAGTGGAAATGGGAGCATATTGTGATGGACTTCGTGGTAGAACTTCCAGTCACGTAGAAAGGTTATGATGCCATTTGGGTTATCATGGATCGACTCACAAAGACAGCACACTTTCTACCAATCAAGATTCGTTACAGTTTGAATCAGTTAGCAAGTCTGTACGTAAAGGAGATTGTGTCACGACATGGAGTGCCGGTGTCAATTATCTCTGATCGAGATCCGCACTTCACGTCTAATTTTTGGAAGAGTTTACAAGAAAGAATGGGAACATAGTTGAGGTTGAGTACGGCTTATCATCCTCAGATAGAAGGACAGAGTGAGCGAACGATACAAACACTTGAGGACATGCTTAAGACTTGCGTGATGGACTTCAAGGGGAAATGGGACGACCACCTACCCTTAGTTGAATTTGCGTATAACAATAGTTACCATGCTAGTATCGGCATGCCACAGTACGAAGCTCTGTACGGGAGAAAGTGCAGAACGCCATTATGTTGGGACGAAGTCGGAGAACGACGAATATTCGGACCAGAGCTAGTACAACAAACCGCAGACGTGGTGACAGTGATAAAAGCCAGACTTGTAGCAGTTCAAGACCGCCAAAAAAAGTACGCAAATTTGCATCGGCAGGACCAAGACTTCAAAGTTGGTAGTTTTGTTTTCTTGAAAGTATCTCCATGGAAGGGAAAGATCCGTTTCGAAAAGAAAGGAAAGTTGAGTCCAAGATTCATAGGACCGTTCGAGATACTGAAGCGAGTGGGCGAAGTGGCATACAAAGTTGCGTTACCACCCGAGTTGGAGCACATCCACAACGTGTTCCACATTTTCGTGTTGCGACCGTACAAGGCCGACTACAAGCACAGTGATTTTTTACGAGCCCATTCAAGTGGAGAAGAACTTGGCATATGAATAAATTCCTATCCAGATATTAGATAGGAAAGAGCAAACTTTGAAGAATAAAATTATATCTTCTGTAAAAGTACTTTGGCGAAACCACGATGTCGAGGAGGCAACGTGGGAGTTAGAAGATAGGATGATGAGGGATTATCCCCATTTATTCGTGTAACCTTGTAGCAATTCCGGGACGGAATTTTTATAAGGGGGGAGGATGTAATACCCGAGAATTTCCGAATATTAATAAATGAATATATTAATGGGAATGAATATTTATTTAAATATAAATATTTGTGTCATGAGATGAGTTAACTCAATTATATTAAATTGAATATTTAAGATGATTGAGAAAATATGGGGTTTATAATAAACTCGATGAAAGGCCTTGTGTGCCACAATGATGAGAATTACGAGGATTTAAGTAATTAAATAAATAATTAATAAGTGGATGATTAATCAATAATATATTGTTAATTAAAGATTACTATGAGTAATGACATATTAATGAATAAATATTTGATTAATACTAGAAGATAAATGTTTGTTCAAGTATGTGTTAAAGTGTAAAGTATCACTACAACTATATTATATAAAGTCATGTAGTGTGACACCTTAGTAAGACTATGTAATGTATATAAACTATATTATAAAAGAAGTGAGTCACATGGTTGGATTTATGAGAATACTTGTGATATGTACATTATACCATATGGGACCAAACTATGTTATATAAAGTATAGTGTGACACTTTAGTAAGAATATGCAATATAGAAACTATATTGTGAGAGTAATAAAATTGCTTATGTAACCATGTGGTAGCTATAGTACTTTAATGAATACTATATGGTATATTAAATTAAAGTATGTAATAACAATAATTATTTCAATAAGTTATATAATTGGAATAATAAGGTTTGTACTAATGTATTATGCCACTAACTCATAATTTGACATTATTAAAATGTACATGGATTATATATCAATGTGTATACATGAACCTCAATGTGCTACCATGTAATATTATTGTGACATTTTAGACCCATGTATGCCCTAAATGAATTTAAGCCAAGGTACACACACACACACACACACACACACACACACGTATATATATATATATATATATATATATATATATATATATATATATATATATAGGCTAAGTGTATAATATAAGGTATTTCCTTTACTGCTAGAATGATGAGTATTACTTTTCCCTAAAAGAGAGTCACTCTTCATTTTCTCATTCACGTGTAATACAAAAAGGCTAGCCTATCCCTTTCATCTCTCAAATTCCTCAATCTAGCTAACAATGATGGTGATGATGACCAAGGGAATGGGTTGAGGTGGTGGTTAGAACACTATTGCACCAAATCTTGAATATCCCATGAACTCTCCTTATATCTCTTGGTTTCAATTCTTGGATAATGGCTTTACATGGTTAGTGAACTTCCTAAAAATTGAGCACTCTCCTTCTCATTTCATTTTGCTAGATTAATTGTTAAGTGATATAGAGAGGGTGTTGTGAGTGTATACTCTGAAAGTTGAGCAAGCCTTGTGCAATTTGAAGCTAAAAAGGTATAATGCTTAAACCCACTTGAAATTTAATTCATAGGAATTAGCTTGAGTTAGTTTTAGTTGAGTATGTGAAAGGATGCTAGCACGTTAGTTAAGTTAGTATGCATGATATAGAAGTAATGTGGTTATTTACAAACATGATGGTATAAAGGAACTGAATATTACTGGAAGCTTTGCAATAGCAGAACACTTCCTGGTCTGGAAAAGGAGTCGCGTGGCCGCTCGTCTCCTTAGTACAAATGGGGCGCGGTCGTGCCCCTCTGCAGATTATATTGATGGCTTGGTTAGGCTATCTGAATTATAAAGAATGCTAATGTAACGTAGTTAGGCCTATTTCAGTCCCTGACTTGTTAGTTTATGTGGCCATTCATGAAAACACTTACCAAAGCTTGAGTAATTCAAAAGGAACTTAAAGTTATGAAAAGAGAAACTTTGATATGTTAGCCTTATATTGATGTTCTGACTTTTAATACATGTTAGTATAGTTTAGAAATGCATGAGAGACACATTAACTTATGTACATAGGTTCCGTAAGGTAATATGAACATGTGAACCTCACTTGTACACATTCCTAACGAAAATGGAAGTTTTGAAAATAAACTTTGACATGCTATAACCATGATGATATTTTGATCTTGTGAGCATAGTAGTATGGTTTAGAGACGCATGGATAACCGGTTAACTTACACGCATATTTTTTATGGTATAACATGCACATAATGGACTCATTAGTGAACGTTACTAACAAGAATGTAAGCTTTAAACAGGGACTTTGACGTGTTATATTAAGATTCTAAATTCTAATATTTTCAGCATGTTTGAAGATGCTTTTAAGGCACGTTGACTTGTGTATATGGATTTCATAATATAGCTTGAACATGTTAGACTCTACTAACGAAAGTATAAGCTTTGCACGTGAGCATTGACATGTTACATTGAGGTTTAAATTCTAAAATATATGGACGTGTTTGATATTACTCTTAACCTCATTAACGTCATACATGTATATATGCCATGATTAAGTGTCGTGAAACCAAGTTTAGCGTAAACGAAGCATGCTTTAAAACTAATAACAGTGATAGTTACGTCTATGCGATATGAATATCTTGAGTATGCCTAATACAAGATATACGAATACCTTATGTGTTTAAAAAGCAAGAATGTTAGACTTTGTGATTTTCATGACCTTGAATGACCGTAAGTTGTCAAAAGTGTTAACTTAGAGCCATATCATGGAAGAGAGAACCTATATGGACTTGAGAAGTATAAAGGCATCCTTTAACATATTTATATGTTATATGATATCCTATGTTATTACTTGAATCCGATTTGACGGTTAACTCACAATAATGCTATAAAGTGCTAGAAAGGTTATGTTTGCTAATTGTTGTGACCTTATATGATATAAGAAGGTGTTTAAACTCAAAAGGAGGAACGTTAAGGATAAATGTTATATTAATATGATACTATATAACAGTGTAGCTAGGTTAGAACTTAACTTATGTGTTGATCGTATATTCAAAGATAAGATGTGACGTTAGATTATATGACTAATGAATATCATATATATACGTAACTATATTACGATAGGGATTCGAAAGTGTTGATTTACTTTTCGTGGATAAACTATGCTAAAGGCAAGTTTCTCTAACTTACACTCATTTATAGTGCAAGTATCCTAACCCTTGCATTACTTTATTCGACAAATATTGTAAGCAAGGATCTAAACCATATCTCTTTGAATGCAAGTAGCTTAATCGTTCATTTGAGCTAGTATGTTTGAACTCTCGTGAAAGCTATTATTCATATTAAACTTGGTGTTGTTCTTGAATATTGTGAAAGTGTCTATGCCACTCGATTCGGCTAGACTATATGCATGTTAATAAAAACTGTCCAAACCTTTTTATTGGTGTGGAAATCTTGAAAACTGAGTTGAACAACCCTTACGGTAAGGGGAGTGTTTATTGTTAGAAGTCCCAACACACGCGTAAATATTTCTATGGTTATGCATAATATAGAGTATCGTAGACTGATCATCTATTATACTTGTCTCTTTTGGGTTATCAGTTTAATATTGATAATTCTAGTAGATGTTCAATAGTCCTTAGTGACTGCTCAGTATATAAATTGTTTTATCCAGTTGGATACGTTGATAGCCTTTGAAGTCATATATTTCTGTTGAACTATATTGAACTATCATTTCATATTCCAAGATTTGATTCTAGAATTGTTGATATTCGTTATTCATGATATTATCCTGAAACCTTGTACTATCTTAGAGATTTTACATCGATATTTCAACTCGTGTTATGAAACTCTTCACCCTTGTTGTATATTACTTGTTGGGTAATTAATTTGTGCTCATTCTTGCTTATTTAAAACCTTTCAATTAAGACGGAATAGGGAGGTGTCTCTGGGAAAGACAAGGGCAAGGGCAAGGCTACCGACTAGCTTGTTCCTTTATGTTTAAATTTATATTGTTGTATTAAGACTGATTTCAGACTATGTTTAAGCTTAAGTAGGATTATGTAATAAGTCCTTATTCGATGTTATTATATAATCTATTAAGTACTGTAGGTTGCGAGACTTGGGGGAGTAATTATAATAAATCATGAAAAAATATTTTATATTAGATCTTCCGCTGTGAATGTATGATTTTAGTTATTATTGTATTACCATGAGCACGTGACGAATCGAATTCGAGAGACCAAGTGGCTGTCTCGAATTTGGGGGCGTCACAGTGACAGAGGCAGAGTATATAGCTGCAAGTGAAGCTGTAAAGGAAGCTGTTTGGATGAAGTTCATAACTGAACGTAGTGTGGTTCCTAGCATTGGAGAAGAAGTTCCCGTATACTGTGACAACACCGGAGCCGTTGCATAGGCTAAGGAACCCAGGTCTCATCAGAAATCCAAACACGTATTGCGGCGATTTCACTTGATCAGGGAGATCATTGAATGAGGAGACGTAACCTTGGAGCGTGTGGACTCTCAAGACAATATTACAGATCCATTTACTAAAGCTCTAACACAACAGCAGTTTGATCGTCACTCAGAGAAGATGGGTATGAGATACCATGGCAATTGGCTTTAGTGCAAGTGGGAGATTGATAGTAGTGTGCATACAAGCCAATCATGTATGATGATAAAGCATATACTTTGTAAATAATCTTATTTATTTATTAATAAAATATTCATTTAAGGCATTTAATTATCTACATGGTGCTGTTTTTATAATATGTAAATAGCCCATAGTTTTAAGCAATGCTTTTACAATCATGATGAGATCATGTTAATGAGATCTAAATTCTTAGAAAGCTTAAAAACTAAAATAATTCCCAATTGTGAGATTACTAAAATAGGGATTAGTAAATCCGGAGAGATTGGTACATATGTTACTTGCTCATTGGATGAGGATGACTGATCTCATGGTCATTTGTGTGGAGACAGTAAAGCAAGTATGTAGGTGCTTATTGGAGAATAAGTTCACTGAACGTGACTCGCTATGGAATACATAATGGAGTTTTACTCGTCTGTCAATAGAAATTCCTAATGTGATTGTAGTACAAGTGATTCTTGGACTTGAGATCATCATAGTATCTTGTATGTAACAAATTATACTTTGACTTATTCCTTAAGGCCTTTTAAGGCATATATAGGGTATGCTTGGGTATAATGAATTACATATGGAGATAATGTATGATCAATAAAGAATCTACCACCTCTAATAAAAGAGGAGATATGTCCTATATTATTCGTTAAATGATAACCCAGGAATCCTTGGCCAAGGTGGAATGAAATTAGAAAGAGGTTTCTAATTTGCATTATTAGGAGTTGTGCATTTTCTAATTGAAATACATATGATTAAATAAATTAAGACTTGACAGTAAATCCATGTCTTATATTTAATTGGGACATTGTGTGGTGGAAGGATTGAATTGCACGATAACTATTAACTCACAGGTTCTTTTATGATTAATGATGAAATCTATATTATCTGGAAAGTTGTTGATCGCTAGGGAGGCTTATCCCTATTGGAGAATAAATGTTATTTATTTAAATAGATTATTAGATTAATTTATTTATTTAAATAAGATTAGAATTGTTCTAATTGATTTATTCACAACCGGTTTAATATGGAGAACCTAAAGGGTCACACCATAAAAGGAAGAAGAACAATTTAAGAAGAAAATGGCATAACAGTAATAATGCATTAAGTGTAATTAATTTAATCTATGGTGATAGAATAAATTAAATAGCTTAATGTTTATTATTTAATATTTTAGAAATATTAAATATAAATTAATAAGAGGAGTCTTATTATTATTATTATTATTATTATTATTATTTTAATCCTAAAGGAGTTTAGGGATTAATTTAATATAAGTACTCTCACTCAATCCTAAAGTGATTAGGAGATAAATTAATTAAAGAGTTTAATTAATCCCAATTTGTTGGGAAGTCAAATTAATTAAAAGTGTTTAATTAATTAATTAAATAAAAACCCTATTCTAATTGGATTAGGAAGGTTAACCTAGTATCTATATAAGAGAGTCTTATATCAGAAAAAAGGCACGTGAGTTTTTCCAAGAGTTGGGAGTACACATATTCTATAGAGATAGAAACAAGGGTTAAGCCAGTAACCCATCTTCCTGAGTTCTTCATCTTCCTTGGTGGATCACCATTAGAGGCCAAACATTTGGTTGGCTGACATTGATCAAGGGAAGGAGCCACTACAGAGGAATCAAAGGAATCAAAGGAGTAGAACTAGTACCTGAGGAAGCTTGGATCTTCAAAGGTATAATTCTATTTTTCTCCTTTTATATTGACTGATAATTGATGCACAAGAATGATCATTGTTATGGGTTTGTATAAAATTTTGAAAACCTAATTTTTGCGTTTCCGCCCTTATTTATGTGATTTGATTGCATGATCGTGCTACGAACAAACCCAACAGTGGTATCAGAGCCAATCTTGCGCTAATTATCAGTCTATATGATTCCATACATGTATGATATGCGATTGGATCGAGTTCTTGGGCAACAATTTTTTTTTTTTCTGATTCTGCGAAGCTGCGCAGCTGCGCCGGTGCATGCCTTTCTTGCTGCACAGCTGCGCCGGTGTCTATTCCTGGTTTTCGCCCTGCGCAGCTGCGCCGGTTCCCTATACATTCCTGGTGCAGCTGCGCCACTGGACAAGAACTAAATTTTTTCTTGTTTTGATTAATTAAATGAATGGTTTATTTAATTAACAAAGGTTTAAAATAAAGATGTTTATTTTATATGAAATGAGATTTTAGAATTGCTAAAATTAAAGAGTTTAATTTGGATTTGTTTTTGAATGAAATAAAGGAGTTTATTTTTCCAAAAATAAAGTTTAGCAAACTTTTGCCCATTAACTGATATTAATACATATATGGAATGATTTTAATTTCATGAGATGAATGATGTTTTATTGATACGTATGATGATATGTATGATAATAAAAAGGATTGATTATGGACTATGACCAATGTGATTGGATTTTATTTTGGATGAATTCTTGAATGAATGAGTTTTATAAAATGGGGTCTACGTACCTCGTCTTCTCTAGTTTCATTCTCGATGTAAATTCTATCTCCCTCCTATGTACTTCCACTTGACTGCTGATCAAGGTTTCTATTTAATTATAAGTAGTTTATGTAATAGAGATAGTTAGAATTATCTTGAAGAAATTGGAGATCAAGGAGCAAGGAGCACATGAAGACCTGTTTGTATGGAGCCCGAGTTTAAATGTAATAGTTACATTTAAATTTAAATTCTTGCATTCCTAGGTTTTACCTTTTGGTTCACTTGGTGGCTCTAGTGAACCAAACTAGAATAAAAGTCCATAATCAATCCGGATAGAATATAGTATTCTATATAGCATGCTAAATATTATATATATTATATTTTATGCAAACGTGCTTCGCATGTTTAATAAAATGACGCGTATTTTTTATATATATGTTCATGCGCGCTAAACAAGATGAGACAAAATAATAACAAACCCCTCAAAGAAACAAGATTAAGTCTGAAGCGTTCAAAGATATTTGGAATATCGAACGTTGCCTTCTAGCATGATTGATTAATAGAGTATTAAATATTTAATATGAGTTTGTTGTGCTATCCACAAGGCGAGTATTGAGTATTTAAGATGTTAATTAATCACATTTGATGCTTATCAAGAAAATTGAACGATCTAGTCTTGTTGTGCTATCCACAAGGACGAATATTTTTTTTTTATTTTTGAATTTATGGAAATGTTAGGCTGGGCTTAACTTAAATTATTTTAGTTCGAATGTGCACACACATGACCATTATGATTTAAGAGGCAACATAAAAGGAGTTACATGATGATGTAATTGACATGAGTTGTCTACCTGTTTATTTGTATATCGCTTGTTGTGCCATCCACAAGGTTATATACATTTGAAATGAGATTCTTAATCTCACTAGCAAATCTTTAAATTAGATGTTACCGAACTATATAAGTGAGGGTAATATAATTTGATGAAAATAGTGGGAGATACCAATTTCAAATAAAGACCTAAATTTATTTTGGTATGCAAAATTAATAAAATGAATGTTTGCTAAAATGATGTCTTTTCACATGCAGAATTTTAAAAATGTCAAAATCACTAATCTCAATACGAAGCATACTTGATGCAAATAAGCTTACCGGCCCGAATTATGAGGACTGGCTAAGAAATCTGAGAATTGTTCTCACTGCTGAAAAGATTTCTTATGTCCTAAATTCAATTGCGCCTGAATCTGTTTCGAAAACAGCCTCTGAGGAAGAGATTTCCACTTTCAATAAGTGGCAAGATGCTGCATCTGTAGCTCAATGCATCATGCTCGCATCCATGAATAACGAGCTTCAGCATCAGCACGTAAACATGGATGCTCCTGCTATGCTGTTTCATCTCAAGGAGTTGTATGGTGAACAGAGTAGGACTGCAAGATATGAGATATCTAAGGAGCTCTTTCGATCTCGGATGACCGAGGGTACTGCCGTCGAGACTCATGTCCTAAAGGTGATCAATTTGATTGAACGCCTTGGACAGCTTGGGTTCGTCATGGATGGGGAGTTGAGTCAAGACTTGGTCTTGCGGTCACTCTTTGAGACCTTCTAGCAGTTTGTGGTTAATTTTCACATGAATATGCTAGATGTCAGCTTGCCTGAGCTACTTAACATGCTGAAAACTGCAGAAGGTCACTTCCCATCCAAGAAGAACCATATCTTGTTGGTGGATTCTTCCAATAAAAGTAAGAGGCCCAAGGTGTCTTCTGAAA
This sequence comes from Panax stipuleanatus, assembly GCA_020205555.1. Lineage (NCBI taxonomy): Eukaryota > Viridiplantae > Streptophyta > Magnoliopsida > Apiales > Araliaceae > Panax > Panax stipuleanatus. The sequence continues at coordinate 79,964 of JAINUT010001591.1, forward strand.
AAAAGAAATCCAAGAAGGCTAAGGGAAAGGGAAAAGAAAAGGAACAAAAGAAGCCTGAACCAGCTAAAGGAATGTGCTTTCATTGCAACAAGCCGGGACATTGGAAGTGGAACTGCAAAAAGTTTCTAGCAGAGAAGAAGCTATGACTTCCAATCAAGGTTTGTTTATGATTGAAATTAATTTTTCTGAAAGTCATAATTCTACTTGGATATTGGATACCGGCTGTGGGTCTCACATATGTAACACTATGCAGCGACTGGTCAGAAGTAGAAAGCTGAACAATGATGAGATGATCCTACGAGTGGGGAATGGAGCAAAGGTTGCTGCATTAGCTGTAGGAACTTATTGTTTAGCAATGCCTTCGGGCAAGTCCATTTATCTTAATAATTGTTATTATGTTCTGAATATTTTTAAAAATATTATTTCAATTTCTGTATTGGATATGGAAGGATTTAACGTTGTTATAAAGAACAATGGTTGTTCTATTTATAAAGACGATGTTTTATATGGTATTGGAAATTTGCGAAATGGACTTTATACACTTAACTTACAAGAAAATATATTTCAAATTGAACAAACTAAGAAACGAAAAAAAGATGATATTAATTATACCTACATGTGGCACTATAGACTCGGTCATATCAATGAAACAAGATTATCCAAGTTGCATAAGGATGGGCTCCTAGAGCTATCCGATTATGAATCATATCCAACTTGTGAATCTTGTCTTATGGGTAAAATTACTAAATCTCCTTTTAGTGGAAAAGGAGAAAGAGTTACAGAGTTGTTGGCATTGATTCACACAGACGTTTGTGGACCTATGACAACAAGTGCACGGGGTGGGTATTCTTATTTTATTACTTTCACTGATGATCACTCAAGATTTGGATATGTGTATTTAATGAAATACAAGTCAGAATTATTTAAAAAGTTCAAAGTGTTCAGAAGTGAAGTAGAGAAACAAAAAGGCAAGAGTATTAAGATACTTCGATCAGATCGAGGTGGAGAATACTTAAGCGGTGAGTTTCTCAATTGTCTCAAAGAAATTGGTATAATCTCATAATGGACTCCTCCAGGTACACCAAAGTTAAATGGAGTATCTGAAAGGAGAAATTGAACACTGTTGGACATGGTTCGATCCATGATGAGTTTTACCGACCTTCCAATTTCCTTCTGGGGATATGCTCTAGAAACGGCTGCATACCTACTTAACAAGGTACCTACCAAATCCCCCCCAAAGACTCCATATGAGATGTGGAAGGGGAGGAAACCAAATGTTAAGCATGTTAAGACTTGGGGTTGTCCAGCTTATGTCAAAAAGTTTGAAAATGATAAGCTACAGACTAAATTCGATAAGTGTAGATTTGTGGGATACCCTAAAGAAACTGTGGGATATTATTTCTATCATCCAACTGATCAAAAGGTGTTTGTTACGAAACATGCTGCCTTCTTAGAAAAGGAGTTTATCCATGAAGGGGTTAAGATTTATCTTGAAGAACTTCAAGAACCACAAGTTACCATGGATCAAAGTCTGGTACCTGACCAAGTAGAAGAACCTATTGTACAACACCCTATTCGTAAATCTAGAAGAGTACAAAAGATGCCTGAGAGGTATGGATTCGTCATAGAGGATGACGATGAGGTACACATCATGAATGATGATGATCCATTGAATTACGAACAGGCTATGAGTAATAAAGACTCAGGGAAATGGCTTGAAGCCATGAAATCCAAAATGGACTCCATATATGAAAACAAAGTATGGACTTTAGTTTCACCACCTGAAGGCATTAAGCCTATTGGGTGTAAATGGGTCTTTAAAAGAAAGACTGGAGTAGACAGGAAGGTAGAGACCTATAAAGCCCGACTGGTTGCAAAAGGTTTCAAACAAAGACAAGGAGTTGACTATGATGAAACCTTCTCACCAGTAGCTATGCTCAAGTTCATTCGGATTTTGCTTGCAATTGCAGCTTACAATGACTATGAGATATGGCAGATGGACGTGAAAACGGCCTTCCTCAATGGAAAACTTGTGGAGGATGTGTATATGACACGGCCAGAGGGGTTTGTTTCAAAGGTTGGAACAAATCAAGTCTGTAAGCTACAACGATCCATATATGGATTGAAACAAGCTTCTCGTAGATGGAACATTCATTTTGATGAGACAATCAAAAAGTTTGATTTTATCAAAAACGAGGATGAACCATGTGTATACAAGAAGGTTAGTGGGAGCGCAGTATCATTCCTTGTATTATATGTTGATGATATATTACTGATAGGGAATGACATTCCTATGTTACAATCAATTAAAATATGGTTATCTAAAAACTTCTCCATGAAGGACTTGGGTGAAGCATCCTATATTTTGGGAATAAGGATCTATAGAGATAGATCTAAAGGACTGAAAAATATCAACAGAATCCAAAGGATTTAAACATTTTAAAGTTCAAAGAAGATTGAACACTAAGTAGTCACTAAGGACCAAGAACTCCTGCTAGAATTAATAGTATTTTACTGAAAATCCAATATAAATAAGTACAACATGTGATCAACCTAAAGTACCCTATAATGAGAGTTGTTCATCTTAGTAGATTTATAAGTTTTCACACCAAACAATTGGTTTGGATCGCTTTCTAACTCATGATATTAGTCTAGCCGAATCAAATAGCTTAGACAACTTTTACAATATATTTAGAAATAATAAGTTCAATGCTAGCAACATGATCAAGATATATAATCAATTTTTGACTATGAATAATGATTCATACGAATATAGATATTTGCTCGATATAGATAAAGTTGATATAACAACAATTCAAAGTTTTCACAATATGAGATAAGATTTAGATACTTGCATTCAATAATTCGAATGAAGTTAGGGAACTTGCCTTTAGCGTAGTTTACCAATCTATAGCTTATCAACACTTCAAATTCCTATTGTATCATAGTTATGTATGTATATATATATATATATATTCATTAGTTATACAAATTTAATTTGTAAGCCAACCACAAGGGACTAGGTTGCGTGTTAATGCAGAATGGTAAAGTCATTGCGTACACTTCATGACAGTTAAAAGATTATGAGAAATGATACCCTACCCATGACCTAGAGATGGCAGTGGTAGTATTTGCCATTAAGATTTGGAGACATTATCTCTACAGAGAAAAGTGAGATATACACATATTATAAGAGTCTGAAGTATATCTTTACACAAAAAGAGTTGAACATAAGGCAGTGGAGATGGTTAGAATTGATCAAGGACTACGATTGTGATATTCTATATCATCCAGGGAAGGCTAATGTAGTAGTAGATGCTTTAAGCAGAAAGAATAGAGAAAAGTTATTTGTATTGACATAATAAGAAGAGTTAGTAAGAGAAATGGAGAAAATGGATTTGGAGGTGAAAAATCCGAAGAATTCAGATAAAGTAATAGAAATGGAAGCAAGTCCGACCTTATTAGACAATGTGAAAGAAGCACAAGAGAATGACGAAGAATGTGGTAACATCAAGAAATGGTTAGCTGAAGGTGAAGGGTTGAAGTATAAGATTGACGGCACTGGATTGCTGAGATTTGAAGGACGAATTTGAATACCTGCAATACCAAAGTTAAGAGCAGAGATTTTACAAGAAGTGCACAATACGAGATATTCAATACACCCAAGAAGCATGAAGATGTATCAAGATTTGCGTCAACATTATTGGTGGCCGAACATAAAGCGTGAGGTTTCATAATGGGTCAGCAGATGCTTAACTTGTTAGATAGTCAAGATAGAGCATCAACGACCAAGTGGACTATTACAGCCGTTAGAGATTCCAGAATGGAAGTGGGAGCACGTCACGATAGATTTTGTGGTGGGGCTTCAAGTAACACAGAAAGGATATAACGCCATATGGGTGATAGTTGATCGTCTTACAAAGTCAGCACACTTTTTGCCGATCAGAATTAGGTATAATTTGGATCAGTTAGCTAAATTGTATATTAAGGAAATAATTTTGAGACATGGAGGGTCAATATTAATTGTGTCTGATAGAGATCCGCGTTTGACGTAAAACTTTTGGAAGAGTCTTCAAGAGAGAATGGGGACACAGCTGAGGTGAAGTACTGCGTATCATCCACAGACCGATGGACAAAGCGAAAGAACAATTCAAACACTAGAAGACATGCTCAGAGCTTGTGTGATGGACTTCAAGGGAGGCTGGGAAGATCATCTTGCACTAGTAGAGTTAGCGTATAACATTAATAGTTATCATGCAAGCATTGGAATGCCTCCGTACGAAGCCCTGTATGGGAGGAAATGCAAAATCCGTTATGTTGGGATGAGGTAGGTGAACGAAGACTGTTGAGGCCAAAATTGGTGCAGCAGACAGCAGAGATCATCAAAGTCATAAAATCTCGACTAGTAGCAGCTCTAGATCAACAAAAGAAGTATGCAGATCGTTATCGCAAGAAAAGTGACTTTGAAGTGGGAAGCTATGCGTTTTTAAAAGTATCTCCCTGGAAGTGGAAAATAAGATTTGGGAAGAAAGGTAAATTGAGTCCGAGATTTATTGGGCCATTCGAGTTACTGAAGAAGATAGGCGAAGTGGCATACGAGGTAGCTCTACCTCCTGAACTAGAACATATTTACAATGTGTTTCATGTGTCAATGTTGCGTCCGTACAAGCTGGATTACAAGCATGTGATATTGTATGAGCCGATTCAAGTCGAGAAGGACTTATCGTACGAGGAGATTCTTGTAGAAATTTTGTATAGGAAAGAGCAGAAGTTAAGGAATAAGGTTATACATTCTGTCAGAGTTTTGTGGAGGAACCACAATGATGAGGAAGCTACGTGGAAACTCGAGAAAAAGATAAGAAAGAATTATCCGAATATTTTTTTTAGTAACCTTAGGTGAAATTCTAGGGACGAAATTCTTATAAGGAGGGGAGATTGTAATAACCAAGAATTCCAAGTCACTTTGTAAATAGATATATTAATTAAATATTAATGGTATTAAAAATCTTGTGACATGTGTAGAGTGAATAGTAGGCTAAATGAATATGTGCAATGTAACTATGTGTATGTGTTTATTTATTTTATAAAGTAAATTAAAAAGAAATGTTACATAACCTAATTATAATTAGGTATGAGAATTGAATAACCTAAGGGTTATGGTATGGGAGAATAATAGTATTAAAGATATATACTAACCCTAAGAGATTTATTTTATATATCTCGATTAATTAATTTTGTAACCTAATTTAAGCAAGTCTAATTGGATGATGAAATTAAATGAACATGAGTAAATAATTGAATTACAAATGTGAGGAATGAAAACCCTAATTAAATAATTAGGGTAAGATAAATTAAAGCGTTGGAACTATAGTGATTTACATGACCCAAACTAATTAATTTGAAAGCCCAAAACATTAAATAAATGGCCCAAACTTAGCCCAATGGAAGAGGAACTTTTTGGACATTTAATAAAGCTAAATAAAGCATAAAAAGAAAAAAAATGGGGGAGAGAAAGGGCCATATGTCCGGGCATATAGAGAGAAAAGAAGGGGGAATGGATGTGATGATTACTACACTTTATTAGGTGACCAACTCCTCTTATGTGTCAAGCTTTGAATTGAACCAACACTTATGTTCAATCTTGCAAGCAACAACTTGAAATATAAGAGAGAAAGAGAGAACAAAATGTGGGAGAATAATATACATATACAAGTTCTATATCTATGTATTTTTACTAGCCAAAAATCTATTTTTGTTCTTATCTTTCATTTCATTTCCTAAGTTAGCTAACAAAGCAAGAAAGAGAGAGGCAAGAGAGAGAGGAAAATTCGGCTAGAAAGAAGAAGAAAGCGAGAAGGTAGATTTTGATACATCCAAGATTTATCACATACTTTGGAAAGATTAGAAGAGTAGCTAACAAATCAAGGTATAAAACCTGATTTTTAAAGCTTTTGATTCATTTCTTTTGATAGATAAATAGAATATGGAGTTTGTATTTTCTTTACTTAAAAAAATATAGATCTATATGATTTATAGTATTACATGATTAGATCTAACATATTGGAGTGTTAGGAAGTTCATCAAAAGGAAAGAAAAGAAACTAGATTTTTAAAAAGTTAGAAAACCCTAGCTTTTTCTTCCTTTGATCAACTATCATTTTAAATCTACACCTTGTTTTTGTGATCCGTCAAAGAGGGGTGATAGATATGTAAGTTACTATTAAACCCAAGTGGTAGCACTAAAAAATTATGTGTTTACAAGTTGTGGTGTTAGTTTTAGTCGAAATAGTTCGTGTAGTGAACGAAAAGTGAATAAATCTTGATGACTATTGAATTCCAGGGGCTGTTTCGTCCATTTTTTATACTTTAAAAATTGGGTAAAAATTTGGAGAGATAATATAAGAGGTTATGTGAGTCTTATAAAAATTTGAGAATTTTTGGCCATGTAGAATGAGAGTTATGGCTGATACAGTGAAGGACTACTTTCAAGAGTATACCCAAATAACTCTCTGTGGTTAACTCCAAAAATTATGAAATTTTCACTGAAAGTATATGTATATAACAGGAGTATACCTTGATAATTTTGGAATTGTTGGACAAAGTTTTGATTTATGATAAATGTAGCAAGATTTGGCAATTTTGGAATATTTAAATATAGTACATGAATTTTTAAAATTCCAGAAAAAATATATTTTCATGAGGGGACTATATATAGTTGCTTTCTAGAAATGAAATGATTTTGGAGATGTTTTGCTATTTTTTATATAAATGATGATATTATGGATAAATCAAATTAATTAATTATGTGATGTTAAAAATATTGAAAATGAGATTTTATGACTTGAGAACCCTAAATATGGTTTATACAGATTTTTGATTGGGGTTTTGGTTATTGTTGATGAGATATAATGTTTATGGCATTTTAGAATGATTAAACAAATTATTAATAAAGGGTAAATAATTAAAATAAATTGTTTATTGATTTTATAAATGATTAAAATGTTATTAAATGACTAATAATATAAGATTAAAATATTATTAATAAAATTAATAATATTAGACTAAAATGTTATTAATTTTAATAACATTAGCTTAAGATATTATTAAATAATTAAGAATATTAAAAAGGAAGATTAAATATGAATTATATTGAGAAATAAAATTACTTTAAATGTAGTTTGTTGAAATGGACATTCAATGGACTATATTATGTATGTAGTAAGTTAAAAAAAGGGAATCCAGGTTGCTGGATTGGAATCCAGTTTCAATCCAGGTTACTGGATTGTGATCCAGTTTGCTAGATTGGAATCCAATTTTTCGGATTGCCATCTGGTTTGCTGGATTTGGAATCCAGTTTGTTGAATTGGGTATTTAATGTGACGCCCCCAAATTCAAAACACTCGTATCTCGAATTCGGTGCATCACGATTTTTTTCTAATAACGTATTAAAAATCTCATGCAACGGAATAATAATTTATATTGATTTAATATAAATATTTCTGTCCCAAGGTCTCGAGACCGTTACTACATCATTTCAATAATTAAACTTAAAGCATAGCTTAAACATAATTTAATCATTCTTTAATACATTATCGTAATATTAATAATAGTTCTCTTAATCTTAAAGGACTAAAGCTATTCCAAAGCCTTGCCTTTTCTTTGTCCTTCCCCGAGGTATCGCCTTGGTTCGCCTTAACTATAATATTTTTAGGGAAGCAAGAATAAGGAACAAATTTGCCCAGCAAGTAATATAGCAATAAGGGTGAATAATATGAAGTTCGAATCTCAAGGGTATAACAGTAAATGATAGTTCAAGAATAACAAGAATTATCAATAGTTCTCAATAAGTGTCGCTATGGACTGAAAAATGTCAATAAGATTCAAAAGTTTAATCGTTTCAAGGTTCAAGAATAACGAACATTGAGCAGTCGCTAAGGACTATGAACTCCTACTAGAATTAACAGTATTATACTGAAAATTCAATAAAAACAAGTACAACATGTGATCAGCCTAAAGTACCCTATGTTATGCATAACATTTAAACATGCTTGTATGTGCGCATGTCGGCTCCCTGACAGTTATATAATTTCCCCTTCAATGAGGGTTGTTCATCTCAGTAGATTTATAAGAGTCTGCACCAAGACAATTGGTTTGGATAGCTTTCTAACACATGATAATAGTCTAGATGAATCAAATGGCTTAGACGACTTTTAGGAACAATAAGTTCACTTCTCGTAACATGAGTCAAGATATAAAATCAAATTACGATTATGAATAGTAATCATACGAATGTAGATATTTGCTCAATATAAGTATGTTTGATATAACAATAATTCAAAGTTTCGCAATAAGAAATAAGATCTACATACTTGCATTCCATTATAAGAATGAAGTTAGGGAACTTGCATTTAATATCAAAATCAAATGAAGTTAGGAAACTTGCCTTTTGCGTAGATTACAAACCTAAAGCTTAACGTCACCGCAAGGTCTTATAGTATCCTATTTATGTATATATATATATATATATATATATATATATACATACACACACACATTAGCTATTCAAACTCAATACATAAGCTGACGATCCTACACGTATTACATTACTCACATTACATAATTAGTTTATATGTTACTACACAATCAAACAATTGACCTTTGTAATCGTCGTTGACTTAGCATTTTTAAAAGTTTTAGAAACACTTATCAATTCTTGTTTTCCTATAGTCAACATATACATTAACACTTGTACATCCTATTAATCATCTATTGTAGTTTTAGGATATCAATATAAGCATGCATTAAGTTTTAGAGTGCAAATAACATGAACAGACTGCACTGCAGGGTAGTGCGGCCGTGCTGGATTTAGACTAGGGAGTGGCGCGGCCGCGCTGCTCCCTGTCAAAACCAGAAGCAACTTTGAGCCTGCAGGAATCTAGCTCACTTACTAGCATACTTAGGAATCAACACAAAAAATATTCTCATACTAAGGGGATCCTTCTTCAAGTTTGCATTCAAATCATTTAGTTTTATTTTTATTTCAATCAACAAGATTCCAACAACAATCAAAGGATCAAGTATATAAGTCCTTAAATCTTATCTTGCTACCCATAAGTCTTTAATACGCATGTCCGCATGTATACCACTTGTTTACATCTAGGTTGAATAGCTTAACACTTGAAATGTCATTTTACATTATTTTTGACAAGTCTAAATCTTGCTTAGCTAGATGGTGAACGTATCGATTATATCTAGATGCATAACATATCCTATCATGATGGTCCTAAATTTTAGAATACAACATAGGGTAGTTATCAACAAAGTTAGTTTTCAAACTCTTAACTTTTCTTGAAAACCTCTTATTAAATTAACCAAACATGCAAGATATATTGGATTCATATATCATACTATTATATACTAAACCAAGCCATATAAGCATGCTCAAGGTCAGAACTTAAAGTATACCAAGTCCGTCAAGTTTTATTTTCGAACGTTATATTTCTTTTAGAGTTTAAGCTCACGTAATTCATATCATGCAAAGGGCTTTGGATCACATGTTATACTCATTCACATACATTTATAAGTTACTTATGTTAGCATGTTAGGGACATTTATAACTAGAATCAAGTCAAACTAGCATGCTCATCCTAACAGAAAACAACAAGGTTGGATTTCATAACTGCCTGCCTACGCGCCCGCGCTGTGTTTGTACTGGGAAGTGGCGCGCTCGCGCCACTTCGGTACAGACACAGACTTGGCTTCTGCTTCTGTAGAACTCAAAACTCAATCAACAAACCTTCTACATTAACATGCTTACAAGTAACCACATTGCTTCATACATGCATAAAACTTAACTAACAACATAGATATCAACTCGCAATCAATCTAACAACGAATTCATGATAATTCTAGAAATTCGTCAAGCTTGAAATCAAGAACATATAATAGTAGTATTACCTCTATGAAGTTAAATTGGTACTTCCTTGACCCAAATTTCAGATTGCTCACTCAAGCCAATAGCTCACACTCTAATTACAACTTACAGACAATCTAACAAAGTGAATTTTGAGAAGAGAAGTCTTCCATTTATAGAGAAACTAGGGACCAATTCATGGTCCTTGCTCAATGAATCAAACCAAGGGAAGAAGGAAGAAGATGATGGGTATTGATGATTTGGTGGAATAGTATCTAACCACCCCCATCAACCAACTCCCCTTGCCATGATCACCATCATTTGCAAACTAGTTTGAGAATGAAAGGTTGAGTAGGCCAATGACTATTACACGTGAATGAAGAAAAGAGACACAGAATATGGGACAATCTTTTTTAAGCTCAGCATTTGCAAAACAATGATACTAACATACTTAGGTTTATTTTTTTTTGGACTCACAAGTATAATTGTAATGAGTTAATATTATTACATTGTAGTAAGTTGGGGGGTATATATACACATAATTATATAATTCATGTACATTTGGTTAGTTTAGATAATACTGAAATATAATTTAGCTGAGTACTATCAACCCATATTTTTATAAAACTTTATTATTTCAATTACACATAATTGAATTAATTATTTAATAATAAATATTTATTTATTCTAATTTAATTTCTCCCATAACATTTAAGTACACATATAATTTACCCACCACACATCATGTTGTCACATAAGCTCCTTTATGTAACTTTAATAGAATTATATAATTCACCTAATTTTATCATATAGTTTCATGTATCATGTAATCGCATTGTAATGTCACACCTTATTTACATTACATAGTATTTTTCGTAGCAATAACTCAATAATACTAAATATTAGTCTATCATATCATTTACTCATTAATATGCTATTACTCATAGCAACAATTAATTAAAGAATATACTATTAATTAATCCTTCCACTTATTTAAATAATTCATTCTTTAATTTAATTAAACCATCACTAAGTCCATCATCATGCCACACAAGGCATTTCATAAAGCTTATCTTAAATTCTCCACATTTCTCAATTATCATAAATTTAATTAAGTTATCCCATCTCATACCACATAAACATTTATATTAGAATAAATATTCACACATTTATTAATGTCAATATTAATATTATTTATAAAATTCACGGGTATTACATTTAACCTACTAGATCATAAAGAAAAACTTATATAAGAAAAGATTAAGCAATGAAGTGATTAAAATGTTATCAAAGGGTGATAATAACACTAAGACTTTAATGTAATGTCTAATACTTAACTATATAATTAAATGTTAGAGAATTTAATATAGAGTAATGATATTATAAGTGAGTATATGCTATGACTAATTGAAAGATCAAGTATAGGTCTTTTCTCTAAGAAGTTAAACTAAATTTCGTAGCAGTAGACCGTGATCGAGGCAAGTTCTCTAACTCAAACTTGAGTTATTAATTTCGAAACATGTTAGTGAATAATTATTGTTGATTATTCGCATCTATAAAAAGTATTGATATTCACACTTTGTGTAATTGAAGTTATGTTCTATTATTATTGAACTGTGAATTAGTTAAAGTTCTTTCATTTATTGAACTGTTTATGATATGGATCTATGCTAGTTGTATCAGCTAGATCAAGCATGTTTAAATTTGTTAATCAAATATGTTTTAAAAGCTATTCTTAAATAATTGATTTGTTAAGAACTCGAGACTGAGAAAAAGAATAATTTGATTAAAGCATTATTGAAAAATAATTGTTGCTCGTATATTAAGTGTTTATGCATATTTCATCGGGTATAGAAGGCTGATCCCCTTACTTACCAAAACTTATTGAAAGGACCAGTTTAAATACTGACAACCTTCGCATATGTTCATGGTTATTTTGACCACTCAGGATCTGTTATTCAATTATTAGAATATTCAGTTATCGAGATTTAATTCATGTTCTTTCGCAATCAGATTCTATTGTTGAACATTGAAAGCTAAATTCTTTTCTAATCATGATATATCTCCTTTGTACTTAAACTTGCTAAGCATATTAGTTACTTACCCTTGCTATATCATGACCTTTATTTCAGCTAAGCAAGAGACGTCCAAGAAGGACAAAGGCAAAGGAAAGGTTCAGGATTAGTTAATGTAAATATTTATGTATTATGTTACATTATGTTTAATGGTACTGTAAACCTTTTGTGTTACTATATGTAACTTAAGTAAGGTATGTTTAAGTTAAGGTTAATAGACCTTGTGATATTGTTGTACGACTTTATTATAATAAATAATATATGTGTTTTCGGACGATCTGCCTGGTCTTCCGCCAGACAGAGAAATCGAATTCATAATAGACTTAGCACCGAAAAAGGCACTGATTTCGAAAGCTCCATATTGTATGGCGCAAGTAGAAATGAAGGAATTGATAATACAATTACAAGAGTTGTTGGATAAGGGTTACATTCGATCGAGTGTGTCTCCTTTGGGAGCACCAGTGTTATTCGTTAACAAAAAGGACGGATCGATGAGGCTCTATATCGATTATAGAGAATTGAACAGAGTAACGATCAAAAATCGATATCCGCTATTTAGGATAGACCACCTATTTGATCAACTGAAGGGAGCAAAGTGTTTCTCGAAAATCGACCTACGAACAGGATATCATCAACTGAAAGTGAGGGATGAGGACATACCAAAGACTGCGTTTCGAACCCGTTATGGACATTACGAGTTTTTGGTAATGTCATTTGGTTTGACTAATGCTCCGGCAACATTTATGGACTTGATGAATCGAGTTTTCAAGACATACTTAGATAAATTTATGGTAGTTTTCATCGATGACATTTTGATCTACTCGAAGACAGAGGAAGAACATGACGAAAATCTAAAGATTGTTTAGGAGGCACTGAGGAAAGAGAAGATGTATGCGAAGTTTTCAAAGTGTGAATTTTGGATGAAGAAGGTTCAATTCTTAGGCCACGTGGTGGATAAGAATGGAATCTCAGTGGACCCCACAAAGGTCAAAGCAGTAAGTAATTGGGAACAACCGAGGACACCGACAGAGGTGAGAAGCTTTTTACGGTTAGTTGGGTACTATCAAAGATTCATCCTGGATTTTTCTAAGATAGCCATCCCGTTGACTAATCTGACGAGGAAGACGGTGAAGTTTGTATGGACCGACAAATGTGAAGAGAGTTTCCAAGAGTTGAAAAAGAGATTAAGCGAAGCACCTATGTTATCATTACCAAATGATGCAGGAAAATTTGTGGTGTATAGTGATGCATCGCATAAGGGACTTGGTTGTGTACTGATGTAACACGGCAAGGTCTTTGCGTATGCATCATGACAATTAAAGGATTACAAAAAATGATACCCTACTCATGACTTAGAGTTAGCGGCAGTAGTTTTTGCAGTTAAAAATATAGAGGCATTATCTATACGGGGAGAAATGTGAGATATACATGGACCATAAAAGTGTGAAATATATCTTCACACAGAAGGAGTTGAATATGCGGCAGAGAAGGTGGTTAGAATTAATCAAAGACTACGACTGCGATATTCTTTATCACCCGGGAAAGGCAAACGTGGTTGCCGACGCTCTGAGCAGAAAAGGAAGGGAAACATTGTTTCATTTGACGACTCAAGAAGTGTTGATAAGAGAGATAGAGAAATTGGAGATAGAAGTGAAAGGACCAGAAAAGTCTGAAGAGAAATTATTTATAATGGAAGCTTGTTCGACATTGTTGGATAGAGTAAAGGAAGCACAGGAGAAAGATGAAGAATGTGAGAAGATCAGGAAAATGATCACAGAAAATGAGGAAGAAAAATTTTGAATGGATAAAGACGGTATTTTGAGATTTGAAGAAAGAGTATGGGTACCAGCGGTAACCGAATTGAGGGAAGAGATTTTGCACGAGGCACACAATACGACATATTACATTCATCCGGGAGGCACGAAGATGTACCGAGATTTGAAGCAACATTTTTGGTGGCCCAATTTGAAACTGGAATTCGCAGAGTGCGTTAGTAGATGTTTGACTTGCCAACGCGTTAAAGCAGAACATCAGCGGCCGAGTGGTTTACTTCAACCGTTAGAAATACCAAAGTGGAAATGGGAGCATATTACGATGGACTACGTGGTAGGACTTCCAGTCACGCAGAAAGGTTATGATGCCATTTGGGTTATCGTGGATCGACTCATAAAGACCGCACATTTTCTACAAATTAAGATTCGTTACAGTTTTAATCAGTAAACAAGTCTGTACGTAAAGGAGATTGTGTCAAGACATGGAGTGCCGGTGTCAATTGTCTCTGATCGAGATCCGCGCTTCACGTCCAATTTTTGGAAGAGTTTGCAAGAAAGAATGGGAACACAGTTGAGGTTAAGTACGGCTTATCATTCTCATACAGATGGACAGAGTGAGCGAACGATACAAACGCTTGAGGACATGCTTAGGACTTACGTGATGGACTTCAAGGGGAATTAGGACGACCACCTACCCTTAGTTGAATTTGCGTATAACAATAGTTATCATGCGAGTATCGGCATGCCACCGTACGAAGCTCTTTACAGGAGAAAGTGCAGAATGCCATTATATTGGGACGAAGTCGGAGAGCGACGAATACTCGGACCAGAGCTAGTACAACAAACCGCAGACGTGGTGACAGTGATAAGAGCAAGACTTGTAGCAGCTCAAGACCGCCAGAAAAAGTACGCAGATTTGCATCGGCAGGACCGAGACTTCAAAGTTGGTAGTTTTATTTTCTTGAAAGTATCTCCATGGAAGGGAAAGATCCGTTTCAAAAAGAAAGGAAAGTTGAGTCCAAGATTCATAGGACCGTTCCAGATATTAGATAGGAAAGAGCAAACTTTGAGCAATAAAATTATATCTTATGTAAAAGTACTTTGGTGAAACCACGATGTCGAGGAGGCAACGTGGGAGTTAGAAGATAGGATGATGAGGGATTATTTCCATTTATTCATGTAACCTTGTAGCAATTCCGGGACGGAATTTTTATAAGGGGGGAGGATGTAATACCCGAGAATTTTTGAATATTAATAAATGAATATATTAATGGGAATGAATATTTATTTGAATATAAATATTTGTATCATGAGATGAGTTAACTCAATTATATTAAATTGAATATTTAAGACGATTGAGAAAATATGGAATTTATAATAAACTCGATGAAAGGCGTTGTGTGGCACAATAATGAGAATTACGAGGATTTAAGTAATTAAATAAATAATTAATAAGTGGATGATTAATCAATAATATATTGATAATTAAAGATTACTTTGAGTAATGACATATTAATGAATAAATATTTGATTAATACTAGAAGAGAAATGTTTGTCCAAGTATGTGTTAAAGTGTAAAGTATCACTACAACTATATTATATAAAGTCATGTAGTGTGGACACCTTAGTAAGACTATGTAATGTATATAAACTATATTATAAAAAAAGTGAGTCACATGGTTGGATTTATGAGAATACATGTGATATGTACATTATACCATATGGGACCAAACTATGTTATATAAAGTATAGTGTGACACTTTAGTAAGAATATGCAATATAGAAACTATATTGTGAGAGTAATAAAATTGCTTATGTAACCATGTGGTAGCTATAGTACTTTAATGAATACTATATGGTATATTAAATTAAAGTATGTAATAACAATAATTATTTCAATAAGTTACATAATTGGAATAATAAGGTTTGTACTAATGTATTATGCCACTAACTCATAATTTGACATTATTAAAATGTACATTGATTATATATCAATGTGTATACATGTACCTCAATGTGCAACCCTGTAATGTTGTTGTGACATTTTAGACCCATGTATGCCCTAAATGAATTTAAGCCAAGGTAAACATATATGTATGTTAAGTGTATAATATATGGTATTTCCCTTATTGCTAGAATGCTAAGTATTACTTGTCCCTAAAAGAGAGTCACTCTTCATTTTCTCATTCACGTGTAAAACAAAAAGGCTAGCCTATCCCCTTCATCTCTCAAATTCCTTAATCTAGCTAACAATGATGGTCATGATGACCAAGGGAATGGGTTGAGGTGGTGGTTATAACACTATTGCACCAACTCTTGAATATCCCATAAACTCTCCTTCTATCTCTTGGTTTCAATTCTTGGACAATAGCTTTACATGGTTAGTGAACTTCCTATAAATTGAGCACTCCCCTTCTTATTTCATTTTGCTAGATTAATTGTTAAGTGATATAGAGAGGGTGTTGTGAGTGTATACTCTGAAAATTGAGCAAGCCTTGTGCAATTTGAAGCTAAAAATGTATAATGCTTAAATCCACTTGAAATTCAATTCATAGGAATTAGCTTGAGTTAGTTGTAGTTGAGTATGTGAAAGGATGCTAGTATGTTAGTTAAGTTAGTATGCATGATATAGAATTAATGTGGTTGTTTACAAGCATGATGGTATAAAGGAACTGAATGTTGCTGGAAGCTCTGCAATAGTAGAACACTTCCTGGTCTGGAAACAGAGCCGCGTGTCTCCTTAGTACAAATGGGGCGCGACCGCGCCCCTCTGCAGATTCTGTTGATGTCTTGGTTAGGCTATCTGAATTATAAAGCATGCTAATGTAACGTAGTTAGGCCTATTTCAGTCCCTGACTTGTTAGTTTATGTGGTCATTCATGAAAACACTTACCAAAGCTTAAGTAATTCAAAAGGAACTTAAAGTTATGAAAAGATGAACTTTGATATGTTAGCCTTATATGTATGCTCTGACTTTTGATATATGTTAGTATAGTTTAGAAATGCATGAGAGACATATTAACTTATGTACATAGGTTCCGTAAGGTAATATGAACATATGAACCTCACTAGTACACATTCCTAACAAAAATGGAAGTTTTGAAAACAAACTTTGACATGCTATAACCATGATGATATTTTGATCTTGTGAGCATAGTAGTATGGTTTAGAGACGCATGGATAAACCGTTAACTTACACGCATATTTTTCATGGTATAACATGCACATGATGGACTCATTAGTGAACGTTACTAACTAGAATATAAGCTTTAAACAGGGACTTTGACGTGTTATATTAAGATTCTAAATTCTGATATTTTTAGCATGTTTGAAGATGCTTTTAAGGCACGTTGACTTGTGTATATGGATTTCATAATATAGCATGAACATGTTAGACTCTACTAACGAAAGTATAAGCTTTGCACGTGAGCATTGACATGTTACATTGAAGTTTAAATTCTGAAATATATGGACGTGTTTGATAGTACTCTTAACCTCATTAACATCATACATGTATATATGCCATGATTAGGTGTCGTGAAACCAAGTTTAGCGTAAACGAAGCATGCTTTCAAACTAATAACAATGATAGTTACGTGTATGCGATATGAATATTCTTGAGTATGCCTAATACAAGATATACAAATACCTTATGTGTTTAAAAAGCAAGCATGTTAGACTTTGTGATTTTCATGACCTTGAATGACCGTAAGTTGTCAAAAGTGTTAACTTAGAGCCATATCATGGAAGAGAGAACTTAGATGGATTTGAGAAGCATAAAGGCATCCTTTAACATGTATTTATGCTATATGATATCCTATGTTGTTACTTGAATCCGATTTGACGGTTAACTCACAATAATGCTACAAAGTGCTAGAAAGGTTATGTTTGCTAATTGTTGTGACCTTATGTGATATAAGAAAGTGTTTAAACTCAAAAGGAGGATCGTTAAGGATAAATGTTATATTAATATGATACTATACAACAGTGTAGCTTGGTTAAAACTTAACTTATGGGTTGATCGTATATTCAAAGATAAGGTGTGACGTTAGATTATATGACTAATGAATATCATATATATACGTAACTATATTACAATAGGGATTCAAAAGTGTTGATTTACTTTTCATGGATAAACTACGCTAAAGGCAAGTTTCTCTAACTTACACTCATTTATAGTGCAGGTATCCTAAACCCTTGCATTATTTTATTCGACAGATATTGTAAGCAAGTATCTAAACCTTATCTCTTTAAATGCAAGTTGCTTAACCGTTCATTTGAGCTAGTTTGTTTGAACTCTCGTGAAAGCTATTATTCATATTGAACTTGGTGTTGTTCTTGAATATTGTGAAAGTGTCTATGCCACTCGATTCGGCTAGACTATATGCATGTTTATAAAAACTGTTCAAACCTTTTATTGGTGCGAAAATCTTGAAAGCTGAGTTGAACAACCCTTATGGTAAGGGGAGTGTTTATTGTTGGAAGTCCCAACACATGCGTGAATATTACTGTGGTTATGCATAACATAGAGTATCGTAGACTGATCATCTATTATACTTGTCTTTTTTGGGTTATCAGTTTAATATTAGTAATTCTAGTAGATGTTCAATAGTCCTTAGTGACTGCTCAGTATATAAATTGTTTTATCCAGTTGGATACGTTGATAGCCTTTGAAGTCATATATTTCTGTTGAACTATATTGAACTATCATTTTATATTCCAAGATTTGATTCGAGAATTGTTGATATTCGTTATTCATGATATTATCCTGAAACCTTGAACTATCTTAGAGATTTTACTTCGATATTTTAACTCATGTTATGAAACTCTTCACCCTTGTTGTATATTACTTGCTGGGCAATTTGTGTTCATTCTTGCTTATTTAAAACCTTTCAGTTAAGACGGAACAGGGAGGTGTCTCTGGGAAAGACAAGGGCAAGGCTACCGACTAGCTTGTTCCTTTATGTTTAAATATATGATATTGTATTAAGACTAGTTTCAGACTATGTTTCAGCTTAAGTAGGATTATGTAATAAGTCTTTATTCGATGTTATTATGTAATCTATTAAGTACTGTAGGTTGCGAGACTTGGGGAAATAATTATAATAAATCATTGTAAATTATTATATATTAGATCTTCCGCTGTGAATGTGTTATTTTAGTTATTATTGTATTACAATGAGCACGTGACGAACCGAATTCGAGAGACCAAGTGGCGATCTCGAATTTGGGGGCGTTACAGACCACACAGTAGCATCTTATCACACCACATTGTCACCGTTGACTTTATTTTTAAAAACTAGTTTGGAACTCATTTATAAACTTCAGAGTTTTGTGATTCTATATAACCATCACACCAATAAACACTTAAAACATGATTATAATTGTATATTATAACTTAGAGTAGTATCATACACTTGCTACAAGGTTCAGATTACAAATAAAATGGCCAGGCCAACCTGCCCTGCAACGCAGCTGCGCTGAGGTTAGGCTTGGGAGAGGCGCAGCTGCGCTGCCCCCTAACCAGACTAAAGTTGAGTTTTTTTTTATTTCTTAGTTCTAGTTTCCCTTCTAGCATGCATTGGTGTTAACACATAACAAATACACGTGTTAGGAGATCTTGGGCTCTCTTAAGGTCTTTTCAAGTTCATTTACACGCATTATGGTTTCATATAGAAAATTTTTACTTATTCATGGCTAAGAAAGTTCACGAAATCAAAAGGCCGACCACATTAACCATTTAACCACGTAAGGATGTGATATAATCTGAAATACACATGCTCATATGTCTCCACTTCATTTACACATAGCTATCATAGTTCATTACTTGAAAACTTATCTAATATCGTGCTTGAATAACTTATCTTGTGTCTAGCTTGATGTGCAAACATATTAGTCGTGATTAGTCATATAAGGAGTACTATCATGATATATCACAAATTCAGAATATGACCAACACAACGTTTATAAAAATTAATTTACAAAATGTCCGAGTTTGCTTTTAAAAATCATTTAAACCAAGTTAAAGCAACTTAGTGCATGCAAATCAACTTTGAATCCCATTTCATACATAACTAAATCATATACACATGCTAATGCAACACCTGAGAAAATTGAATTATTATGTGAATATAATTTTATTTGATTATATGAATTAAATGAAATTATATGTTTATTTAAGTGAGTAAGTTGTTTAAAGGTCGTTCTATGACCTAGAATGTGCGAATGTGGTTAGGATTCTGGCTGTGAGCTAGAATTAAATGATTTGAATTTCCAAGATGAACATAAAAGTTTTTCGAGAAATTTTCGTAAAAACACTACTAATTCGTTTATGCTCTGGAATTATTTTTGAAATTCCGAGAAACGCATAATGATAGAATTCTAAGACGAGATGGAATATCAATAATATTTCAGTTATGGCAAACGAAGTTTTCGCCAGAGGACTTAAAACCCTAAGGGTTAGGGAAAGTGAAATTTAAGGAAGAAATGCTTAACTGTAGTAATAATGATTATTGTACGTGAATGATACGAGTATGATACTAGATATTATACGAGTATAATATGAAGATTAATACGACGTATAATACGAATATCATATGAAGTATATACGAAGAAAATATGAGAATTATACGATAAGAATATGATAAGTCTTGATAGACTTTAACTCTTGGACTTAGATAATTGTCAAGCCCAATTGAACTAATGAATAAGGCGCAATGATAAGTTATATTAAGGTCCATCAATAAGTTAAATCAAGCCCAAGATTAGGTCTGATATTGAATAAATTCTAAGCCCGAACCAAGAACCGTCCCCGTAGGTCGAATCGATGGGTCAAAAGATAGGTAAACCCATTGGGCAACCTATGAGGGGCCCCATGGGGGCACTTGGCCGACCACATGGCCAAGATTTCAAGAGAAGCTTGGTTGTGGAGGTGTGAATAGTAAGAGGTGGAGAGGAAGTTTGATGGAAAATGTCCATTTTGCCCTCACTTTGATTTCCTATATAAATAAGCCTAGGTTTTCATTAGTATGTTTACCAAACTTGATCATCTATATTGAGAGAGAGAGAAGAGCTATTAACATGCAATCAAAGATTAAAGGAAGCTAGTTAAACAAGCTTTAAGCAAGAACACAAAGAACACGGATGGTAAAACACGAAAACTTAAACTTTTGATGTTTTCGATTAAGTTTTTGTAGAGAATTGAATTGGTGGAGCATGTCTCTTCCGGAGGAATAAGGATGAAAATTAGTGACCAAAAACATTAATAAGCCATGTATAAGTGAGAATCGTAATTAGTTAATTAAGCATTAATCGAAGAAAACGCATAAAACATAGAGCTTGTTGTTAATGGACAAATTGAAAACCATCGCGTATAAGTTAGGTGTGAATTATTGGTTAGGAACCTAGATGATTAACCAATGGATTGATTCCATTTGGTTTGGCGTAAAAATCTAGTATAACAAAGTTATGACAAAATTTACAAGAATAAACATTAATCGTCGAAATCGTAGTTAAATAGGATTTCCGGAATGATAGTCAAAAGTCGCCGTTTAACTTAGAAACCTAGGTTTTTCAGTGGCATAATGAAGAACTATGTATTTAAGAGTCGTGGACTCAACAACGGTCGAATTCAGACTTAAAACGAAGAAACGAGCTATTAACGTTCACGAACGTTTAACGAACGCGTAATAGAAATTTAAACGGTGAATTTATCATTAACGATTGCAGAAACTTATTCTGTCCGGATATAATCAAAGTATGTAAGATATATGAGTTAATAACTTTTGAACGAGCTAATTTCGAGTTATAACGATCTCTTTACGAGCTCGGGAATTTCATGAATTGAAAAAACTTAAACAATTTTCAAAGGCTCAGGGCAGGCGTCGCAGCGCCTCCCCTGCCTTGTTTTGTCGAGCCGCTGCGCTGGCTCGGGCTGCCCTTCACTGCCAAGGAGCTCCGTAACGCCTACTTTTGGCCTTAGAATGGCGCCGCAACGCCCTTAACCAAAAATTTTTCGACGTGAGCTTTTGTTAATCCAACATTTCACGTGGTAATTATGGGGCAAGTATATACTTAATATAAATGAAAAGAGAATTCCTAAACAACATGTTTAACGATGATTTTAAAAATTAAACGTTGATTAAAAGTATTTAAACTTAAAACTTGAAATGCAAAAACGTAAACCATGTATCGTGTCTGAGTTTAACTCTCGTCTTATAGTTACATATTATGTAATAGACATGCGTGGTACAAGAATGATAAAAAATGAAGATAAAACTTATGTAATTCCTATACGGGGTTCTATGTCGGGAATCCGGGAGAAATGTGAAAGTAGTATTCATACAAGCCAATCATGTATGATGATAAAGCATATACTTTGAGACAATCTTATTTATTTATTAATAAAAGTGTTATTCAATTAAAGGCATTTAATTTATCTACATGGTGCTATTTTTATAATATGTGATAAACCCATAGTTTTAAGCAATCCTTTTAGAATCATGATGATGATCGTGCTAATGAGATCTAAATTCTTAGATAACTTAAAACTAAAATAGTTCTTAATCGTTGGATTACTAAAAAGGGGATTAGTGAATCCGGATAGATTGGTACATACGTTGACTTGCTCATTGGATGAGGGTGATTGATCTCATAAATATTTGTGTGGAGACACTAAAGCAAGTATGTAGGTGCTTATTGGAGAATAAGTTCACTGAACGTGGATCTCTAAGGAATACCTAATGGAGTTTTACTTGCCTATCAATAAGAATTCCTTAAGTGATAGTAGTACAAATAATCCTTAGACTTGAGATCATCATAGTATCTTGTGTATGATCAGTTATACTTTGACATGTCCCTTAAGACCCTAAGGGTATATCAAAGGGTATGATTGGGTATAATGATTTATATATGGAGATAATGAATGATTAATAAAGGATCTACCACTTCTACTAAAAGAAGAGAATGTCCTATGTGATTCGATAAATGACAACCTAGTATTCATTGGCCAAGGCAGAATGAAATTAGAAAGTAGTTTCTAATTTGCATTATTTGGTGTTGTGCATTTTAGAATCGGAATACATATAAATAAATAAAATAAGACTTTATAGTAAATCCATGTCTTATATTTAATTGCTACATTGTATGGTGGAAGTAATGAATTGTACGGTAACTATATACTCACAGGTTCTTTTATGATTAATATTGAAATCTATATTATCTGGAAAGTCGTTGATCGCTAAGGGAGCTTACCCTTATTGTAGAATAAATGTTATTTATTCAAATAAATTTTTAGTTTAATTTATTTATTTAAATAAGATTAGAATTGTTCTAATTGATTTATTCACAACCAGTTTAATATGAAAAACCTAAAGGGTCACACCATAAAAGGAAGAATATTTATTAAAGAAGCTCATGGCATAATCGTAATAATAAGTTAATTATGTTTAATTTAATCTACGGTGATAGAATAAATTAAATAGCTTAATATTTATTATTTAATATTTTGGAAGTATTAAATATAAATTAATAAGATAAGTCTTATTATTATTATTACTATTATTATTGTTATTATTTAATTCCTAAAGGAGTTTGGGAATTAATTAATAAGATACTCTCTCTCTCTCTCTCCCATATATTCTTAATAAGATTAGGATGATAACTAGTTAAAAGAGTTTAATTATTCCTAATAGGATTGGGAAGCCTAATTGAGTAAAAGGTTTAATTAATTAATATGAAACCCTAAGCCTAAAAGGTTTAGGAGGGTACACGGATTCCTATTTCTCAACGATATTCCACGATCAATCTATAATTAAGAAAGTGTTATTATGGAACTAAGGTTAGACAATACACTATTCCAATAGTTGGGAGAGTATACACATTCTATAGCGACAGAATTAGGGTTTAGCCAAACACCCACCTTATTGAATATCTCTTCTTCCTTGGTGGATCACGTCTAGAGGCCAAACACTTGTGTGGCTAACTTTGATCAAAGGAAAGAATCAAACCCGGATAACTTAAGGGGATCACGAAGGATTTGGAGTTTAACTTTTACTCGTGGAAGCTTAGTTCTACAAGGGTATGATTCGACAATTCTTTCTCTTTCATTTAATTAATAATTATGCATAAAGGATGATTCGGGAATAAGGTTTGTAAAATTTTAAAATTTGTTTTTACCACGCTTCTGCTAGTTTGATTGTTACAAACCTAACAAAATGTGTCCGAAACGAACAAACCATTTAGGGTTACGACGATCGTTATACGTAAACGATGATCGATAAGTGTCGATTTATGACTTTATGTGGTAATAACCCGTAATGAATGTTAATAAGCCATAACGAACATTGAATACCTTAAAAGAATGTTATTAATGAAATAAATTTGATTAAGCTATAGAAGACAAAGAAGTTTGTTTAAACAATGTGCGTAGATTGTTTGGTAGCTAATTACAGTGTGCTATGTGAATATATCATGTAGAGACTGTAAAGACCGAGAACGGTTGAACTTTAATTTGAAGATGCTTGGAGGCAAGTTCTTCTAATGCTTGTCTGACCTTCGTGTTAGTCAAGTTTCTGTAATTCATGTTATAACATGCATGAAATATTTTACGAAAGAGTCGATGCTAGTTTTAACTTGGATAGACAAACCTTAAGAAGTTGATTGATTTGTTTACAAGTCTTTCAAAGTAGTATTGATAATGCTATCCTATGTCAATTGTTTGGTACGGATTCGGTAAGCCTGAGTATGCATACACAAATGTATTTTACGTCGTTTATTCGATAGGCACGCGAGGTTTCCAAAACTTAAATGTAAATATATTTAATGGATGAGTGTTGATTAACATAGAGTACTATAGGCTGATCACCTAGAAGTGCTTGTAAGTTATGTCGGATGTACGGTCTTAGTGCCGTTATATCCTTTTCATAAATGAAAACGGAATGAGAATGTTCATGTTCTTTTGACCTACTCAGAAATTCTTAAGTGTATATATATACTTTGGAATTGTTTTAAAGAGAATGGAAGTGCTATTTCAATTGTTCATAGTACTTCATAACTATTTGTTCAGTTATTGAAGATTCAATTATGTGATTATTTATTTTGTGGTTGCTTATATATTGTTAGACTTGCTGAGCTAGTTATGCTCAATTCTTGCTTGAATTATATGATTGTAGCTAAGAACCAACAGACCAAAGGTTCCGGTAAGGATAAGGGCAAAGCCAAGATGGATAAGTAGCTATCCTGTAATAGAATAGTATATGTAATGAACTTATACTATGATGATGAACAATGTAATGGTTAACAAAACCTGAGAAGGATTTATTATTATTATTATTGTAATAAGAATTTAGTAAATACATTTATTTTGATGCAGTTTCATGGGAAAGAATATATAGTTTTTAGTACTGTGTAGCACCATATTTGTGGGTTGAAAGTACTTGGATTTGGGGGCGTTACAGGTTGGTATCAGAGCTGTAGGTTATAAAACTTAAGGGGGAGAACCTTAGGCTATAACCTCAGTAATAGTAGAAGAAGTTAGAAGTGAATGAATTCGAAGAGAGTTCTTAAGTACTGAGGAAACTCATTACCGAAAGATTCAAAAGATGGAAGTTAACCTTAAATAAATTAAATATGATTTGTGCTTATAATATTTTGTATTATGTACTAATCAACATGTTATATGTTATTGTAGATGTCAATCGATAGCCTTATGTATAGGGATATACATATGGTGAGTGAAGAGTCGATGAACAGGATAGAGCTAGTACCGATGCTTGTTCGCCATCGGTACCGATGGTGTATATATAGGAGTCAGAGCTAGAGGATGATCCATTTGAGTATCTAGGATTGGCATCATTTCTCAATGTGATGGCCAATGAGGATGATAGTATGGAGGTATCATCGTTCAATTCGGTGGTACCCTTTTTAGACCTCACACTCCCAGTGGCAATGAGAGCATTGTACCTAGCGGTGGTGGATCGGAATGTGCAGCTACGGGTAGAGTTGCAGAATCTGAGGGAGGAGATTAATGACCTTCAGGAGGCTAAGATATCTGCAGAAGTAGATTCTAAACTAGAGCACGCTGAGAGGGTGCTCATGAAGAATACGGCGAGGGACTATAAGAACGAGGCAGTAGAGCTTCGTAAAGAGCTGGGAGAGAAGGACTGAAAAATAGCACTGATTTTTTACATCCATAGTAGTGCTCATGAGGATTTCAAGCTTAAGATAGCTTGTTATTCGATTCAGTCGGGGCAGACTTGTCACACTATTAGTAGGGATCTTGTGGCGATTCTGGCGAACCGTAAGCATGAGAATGTCGTTAGGTAGTGCGAGTAGTAGTAGGGAAAGTGTAGATATGTAAATACTGTGTGTATTTTGTAATAACGTAAAACCCTCTTTTGTATAACCAAAAGGTAGTCTTTTGTAAATCCCAATTTTTGTAAGTCTATCGCGGGATAGAAATGTAATAGCCGTAGCTGTGACGCCCCCAAAAACGGGTCCCCAGAACCTCGGACCTGATACGTTACGATACAACATTTCTATAACAATTGCGATAGATATAAACATAAATTGTTTATACAATATCTTTTACAACATAATTTCCAAGGTCTGTAACCTTAACTTAATACCTTCATTCAATATCTTACACGACATACAATGTCATTTGTATTCAAAACTATTACTATTTTAACCGTATAATAATTCCATCCTGGAATTTGTCTTTGCCTTTGACTGTGTCCAAAGTTTCGTCTTAATCTGAAATGTTTATCATGATATAGCAAGGGTGAGCAACAAATTTGCCCAGCAAGTTTTAAATACAAAGCAAGATATATCATGAGTGAAAAGAATAATAAGTTGACAAACTTTCAACAATATAATATTGGTGAAAGAACATGAATCAACTTTTCCATAAATGAATGACCGATACAATAATGATGAATGGCCAACAATGAACAATTAACAAATTTAACTGAACCTTAGGGTAATGAAGGCGATCAGCCTTTCATACCTGATGAACATATGCAACATGCACTAAGTGAGAATCAATAATTAGTATAGATGTGAATAATCAACAATGATTAATCACGAAATGCTTTGAAATATAACTCAAGGTTGAGTTAAAGAAAACTTTCCTGTACCGTCGATAACTGCTACGCAATATAATTTAATCGCTTTATTGTAAAGACCTATCAGTTATAAGATTGATATTTCAATTATCATAACATACCTTATAAGTAAACTATCTAACATTTAAACACATAGTCAAATATTAGATAACTTTAATACTATACATATACACAAGTCTAAATCTAGCACACATCGAGTCTTTAATAATATTCAATATAGTATACTGAGTGGTTTCCCACAAACAACTAACAAATTAGTTTTCGTCTAGTCTACATTTATTTCACAGCGAGTTAGATCGGTTAGTAATTCGTAGATCCCTTCCCCATATGAAGGAGTCGTTTAGCCCAGCTACTATACATCAACCATTAAAGAGTACGACTTTACTACCTTAGACTTAACACTACTTTGTCATATAACTTGTGAATTAACACTTAGTCTTTTATTTTATAAGTCCATTTATAAATTAAGTAAGTCAAATACCTAATCCAGCAACCTGGATTCATATTGAATTTCAATTTAGTAAACTATTTTCCAATCCAGCAGGCTGGATTCAACTGACCTCCAATCCAGCAAGCTTGGATTCAAACTGACATCCAATCCAGCAAGCCTGGATTTCCTAACCTCAAATCCAGTAAGCCTGGATTAATCAATCCTTCAAAACAACCTAGATTATCTAAACAGACCAATCCAGCATCCTAGATTATCCAAACATCTCATCCAACAACTTGATGGCCAATCCAGCAAACCAGATTATAATCCAGCAAGCTGGATTCTCCCTTTTTAACCAAATCATATTATTATTATTTTTATCTTTTTTCCACACATAAATACATGTATTTCATACACAAAAATAATTTTTCAGGATTTTTTCAATTTCCTTTAGTATTTTTCAAAAATCCATTTCTAGTTAATTTCTTAAGAAAATAACTACCTCATGCTTAACTCCAAAAATTCCCAACTCTTGGCGGGATCTTATATATGTTAACGTGAGCCTCCAGTTTAAATTTCGTGACCATCGGAGTTATAGAACTCCTGTTATAGCGATTTTTGTCAGAAAAATACAAATATTAAAATAGTCATAACTTGCTCAATTTAAGTCGGAATGAGCTCATTTTTGGACCCAAGCTACTTTATCCAATATATTTTCATGTCCCAAAAGGCCTAATTTTATTTCATAATTTAAGTGGACAAAACAATCCCTTAAATGTCTGGACAGCCTACTTTTTGTTATTTTCAGTTTTGGCGTCATTTGCTAAAAACAGTCCACAAGGAAATCTACATGGAATTTTTCAGTGACTCCACTTGGATCCGTTAGAAGACTTCTAGATCTAACTCTAGAAATTAACCACAACTAAAAATTCAAAATACACTAGGAGATATGGTCATTTGAATTTTATGTTGCGTTTTCTCAAAAATTTGATTTTCAAATCTTTGTGTTTTGTAACAAAACTTCCTAGATCTCTTGATTAAACAAACATTAAACATCAAGAGTCATTATAATACATACTAATACACCTTAAGATCATGGATCTATCATGATCCATGATCTATTGCATCAAACTTACACCAAATCCAAGCAAAACATACTTTAGGCTAGGAAAATTAAGATTTTCTAACTTTTAAAACATAGTTTCATTTTTCTTGCTTTTGATCTAACTTTTGATCATAAAAAATGATATATCTATACATAACACACTTATATATATATAGATTCAAGGTTTTGGAGTTTTGAACTATAGATCTAAGTTTGGATTCAAACAAATACAAATAACTTTGATAAAAAGTGTTTATACCTTTGCTTTGTGGATATTTTTCCTTGATCTATCAAAGGGGATGATGATTTTTGGTAAAAGGAAGATCAAAGTCTCTTCCTTTCTTTTCCTTACCAATTCAAAATCACCCTCTCCCTCTTGACTCTCTCTATTATTCTTACTTAGCTTGTTCGAAAATGAGATGATAGAGAAAGAGAATTAATTTTTGTTTGTTAAATGTATAGATATAATTAATATATCTCACATCCATCTCCCATCTACTCTCTCTTTCTCTTACCTAATCATATAGTGGTTACTTTCAAGCTAACTTAAATGTGTTGTGCAAATAAAAGGTTGACACATGGAAGAGTTGGTGAGAGTTGTTGAGAGTAGGTAAGGATTTGGTAAATCAAATGATTACATTCCTCCCCTCTCTTGTTGACCGAACTTGCTAGCTTCTTTTTCCCATAAATTTTGTTTTGTCTTTATTACAATATCAAGCTTTACTAAATGTCCAAAATACCCCTCTTTAATTAGCTAAAAGATTAGGCTCCAATTAATTAGTTTGGGCTTGCTAATAAAATAATTGGGTTATGTAAATTAATATAGTCTACTAATTTTAATTCTATCCTACCCTAATTATTTAATTAGAATTTTATTCACCAAATTTGAAAATCAAATCCTTAATCATGTACATTTAATTACTTAACCCAATTAGACTTGCTTTAATTAGGTTATAAAATTAATAAATTGAGAGAATAAAATTAATCTCTTAGGTTAGTAAAATTTTTAAATATTAACATCATTACTTATTATAACCCTTAAGTTATTTAATTTCCATACCTAATATATATATATATTAGGTTACAAGACTTCATTCTTAATTCCCTTTATATGTTAAATAAATTTATAACCAATACACAAAACCACGTAAGTCCTTCACAAAATTTTTAAATTCATACCCTATTTTTAGTCTAGGTCTTATTATTTAACCTTTATTTAATCATTTAAGATTTTATTAATCTTATAAATTCTCGGGTTGTCACAGTAGCTATGGGAACTAATGTGTAAATAGTCTTGGACTATGAAGAAACATATTAATATAATGAAGTTTTTATTAAATGTGCTTAATGTGAGTTATGTGTTATGGTTTGATGAATAACAACCAGTAAAAAGGGATAAGTAAATAAATAATAATGAAACTTTATTTATTTTAACCGAAAAATGCCACCAAGCAGAAGACAACGTAATCAAGAAGCAGAATTTCTTAATGAGAATAACCAAGAGGGTCAGAATAACCCTATGCAAGAGTTCGTTAATTTATTAATGGATGCATTTAACCAAATTGGGGGTAGAGCACCAGTGGTTCCTAGGGTTGGTCGAACGACCACCTTTAAGAAATTTAAGAGTGTGGATCCGGCTGAGTTCAAGGGAACTACGGACCTTATTGAAACCTAGACATGGGTGAAGGAAATAGAGAAGGCATTTGCCATTACAAATGTCGGGGAGGCGCAAAAGACTTCTTTTGCGACCTATATGATGAAAGAAGAGGACAACTTCTGGTGGGAGGTTCACCAGAGGTGGGAGGTTCACCAGAGTGCTGTTACGTGGAGAACAGTTCAAGAAGGTTGTCTTTGAGAACTACTTCCCTACTAGCATGCAGGGTAGGATGTAGATTAACTTCCTAGAACTTAAGCAGGGGGACATGACGGTTCCCCAATATGCAGCCAAATTCAATAAACTGGCTAGGTTTTCCCCACACCAATTGGACACCGAGGTGAGGAAGGCTCGTAGGTTTGAGAAGCGACTAAAGCCCTGGCCCTATAACAGGATTTCTGTGTTCTAGAGCGGGTCGTTCGGAATAATCTTGGAAAAAGCAATTATTCCCAAAGGTGGTAGTGAGGCTTTGAGCCAACACCACTGGGAGAAGAAGAACAAGAATAAAAGAGATGGAGTCACTAAGACTGAGGGAGCTAGTGGGAGCGGAAGTGCACCTAAGAGGAAGGGCTTCAACTCTGGGAATACCAGAGCAAAACATTGGGATCCTAAGCGTAGGATCGAGGTGTGCAAGACATGCGGGAAGGCTCATCTAGGAGTCTGTTTAAAGTGGGAAATCAGTGTGTTATAACTGCGGGCAGGAGGGTCATATTTCACCCAACTATCCTAACCCTAAGAAGAGTCAGGGGTGTTTCGTGTGTGGGTCGATGGACCACATAGCGAGAAACTACCCGAAGAAGGGGTCGGAAAGTAATAATGGTACTAATAGTGGTAAGTTAGCCATTACTGGGCTAATACCACCGGGTAGACCTACTGCCCGTACCTTTAATATGACAGTCCAAGATGCAGTTGCATCAGCGGATGTAGTGGCAGGTATTATCCCGGTCAATGAAATAAATGCTTATATGTTGTTTGATTCGGGTGCTACTTGTTCCTTTATAGCATGTGAATTTGCTAAGTGTTTAGGATTACTCCCAAAATGATTAGAAATACCTTTAAACAATAAGGTAGCGAACGAAGAGATAATTCTCGTTGAACACATTCATAGGAATTGTTGCGTAGATATTAGAGGTAACAAGTTATCGGTAGATCTAATATAGATAAGGTTGGGAGAATTTGATATAATTCTCGGGATGGATTGGTTGTTTAACCATGGAGCGATGATAGATTGTCAAAAGAAAAGTGTGAATCTTAGGGTTTCTAAGAAGCCCAAGGTAGTGTTCTACGGTAGTAAATTATTGGGATGCTCTTGTCGTCTGACCGTGACATAAGCTAGGAATTTGTTGAAGAAGGGGTGTATAGGATATCTGTGCCATGTTGTTGATATCCAGAGACTGAGAGCACCTTTAGAACATATAAATATATGAAAGAATTTGCGGATGTATTTTCGGACGAGTTATTGGGTCTTTCGTCGGATAGAAAGATCGAGTTTGTTATCGATGTTGTGCCAGGAACAACACTAGTTTCTATGGCACCATATAGGATGGAACAGGTAGAAATGAAGGAACTAATGATTCAATTACAAGAATTTTTGGATAAGAAGTACATTCAATCGAGTGTCTCTCCGTGAAGAGTGCTGATATTATTTGTAAAGAAGAAGGACGGATCGTTACGAATTTGTATCGACTATCGGGAGTTGAACAAGTTAACGATCAAGAATAAATACCCGTTGCCCAGGATCGATAATCTATTTTATCAGTTAAAAGGGGCGAAGTATTTTTCTAAGATAGATTTACGTACGGGGTATCATCAGCTGAAAGTGAGGAAGAAGGATGTACCTAAGACAACGTTTAGGACTCGTTATGGTCATTACGAGTTTCTAGTTATGTCGTTTGGGTTGACTAATGCGCGAGCCGCATTTATGGATATGATGAACAGAGTGTTCAAACAATACTTGGACAAGTTCATAGTAGTGTTCATTGATGATATTCTAGCATATTCTAAGATGATAGAAGATCACGCTGAACATTTAAGAGTAGTGTTGGAAATGCTACGAGAGGAAAAGTTGTATGCAAAATTCACTAAGTGTGAATTTTGGCTTGTAAGAGTGTAGTTTTTAGGGCATGTCATTGACAAAGAAGGGAATTCAGTGGATCCAATGAAGGTGGAAGCAATTATTAATTGGGAGCAGCCAAAAACACCAACCGAGGTGCGAAGTTTCCTAGGGTTAGCGGGATACTATCGAAGGTTCATTCAGGACTTTTCTAAGATAGCTACTCCGTTGACAAATCTGACGAGAAAAACTGTGAAGTGTGTGTGGATGGAGAAGTGTGAGGATAATTTTCACGAACTGAAGAAAAGGTTAAGTGAAGCACCGGTATTATCTTTACGAGATGATACGGCGAATTTTGTAGTGTATAGCGATGGTTCGCATAGAGGACTAGGTTGCGTGCTCTTGCAGCATGGCAAGGTCATTGCGTATGCATCACGACAGTTAAAGGTTATGAGAAAGGTTATCCTACTTATGTCCTAGAGTTGGCAGCAAGTAGTTTTTTCCTTAAAGATATGGAGGTACTACCTTTACGAGGAGAAGTGTGAGATATACACGGACCATAAAAATCTGAAATATATTGTGACGCCCCCAAATTCGGGATCCCTAACCTTGGGTTTGGTGCTCACGATCCATCATACATATCACGTCTAACTACCCATCCATTGATGAATTACAACATACATATCATTACTTAATATAACTTATAACAAAATCCCAAGTTAACTAACCTTGACATAACTTACATACCCCTAGCTATTCAAAAGGTTTACGTAATTAATTTACATAATCTAACATAACAATTAAAAGTCAATAATAACTACTGTTAAGCTTTGCCTTTGCCTTTGTCCCTGTTAGAACCTTCTGCTACCTCGGCTTTAGCTAAAATGTTTTATTTAAGCAAGGGTGATCAACGAGTTTGCTTAGCAAGTTAAAGCGTATAATAAAGGATTTATATCATGAACAGAAGAGTCTAACATTTATAGAACTTCAACAATATTCAAAAGATTTTGAAGTTGCTGAATAATAAATCAATTTCAATAACAAGACTTTTCTTGAATTCCATGCTAGATAACATATCAAGGATGAAAGAATAAAATTATTTCAAAGATTCAATAATATTCAATTGACTAAGAAGTTTAGCAATACTGCCACAATATTCAACAAAGTGGGATATTCTCAGATTTCATGCTGAGTGATCACAAATGGATCATGAACTAATAGATGAATCATTAATTATTCAAACTAATTTACCTCAAGAATATAAGTTAGTTATAAAAACTAAACTATACTCTTCTGCAAGTACATGAAGTGATCAGCTCTATTGTGTAAGACCCCGAATTTTATGAAATGAAAGTATTCAATTTTTTTTATATATTTCTATTCAGTAAATTATTAAATTGATAACATATTATAGTTATGGGTGATATGTGCAAATTTTTCAAAGTAAGTAAGTTGTCATAAAATATTCGTTGTGTCGGGGAATATTCTTTTTGTCGGAGAATTTTCGTACGACGGCGCAATCATTGGTGGACCCCACAACGAAATAACTGTCGGATATAGAAAGTGACAGATATAACCTTTTTATAAAAAATAACGGCACAACTTTTACCGTTAAACTTTTGAAATACCCGGTGATAAAAGTATAGTAATACGTGTTGTTGCACAGTAGCACACGGTATTGCATAATATTTCTGATTATTGATTCTTACGTAAGAAGTCACTCAGTATTCAATAATTGCCATACTAGTTGCTGCATAGTATTTCATATTATTGATTCAATTATTGTCATAGTATTATCTGCACAATACTTTATATTATTAAATCAATAATTCACACAACACAGTTACTCATATTATTATTAAGCATTATTGACAATGTCTAGAAAGTTCTGTCAAGAAAAAGGATTAGGTTATTTAATTGCGTGCCAGTAAAGAGAAATCCTTATCGGAAAGCCCCATCTTTTCTAGGAACGATCTGGTTGTCAATATTGTGAGTTATAATATTAATGATGAACTGTTGATAAAAATATTTTCATTGTGTTGGGAATATTAATGTTAGTGGAAATCGACATTTATTTCGATAATAGTTGATTTCTAGATGTTAAATTGACCAAATGGACAATTAATCGGATAAATGAGCAATTAATTGCTATTGGTTCACATGCAAGGAACTATTGGTTCACATACATGTACTATTAGGGGATGTTATGCAAGATTAATAATACTTGAGGGACTAAATTAAAAATAAAGATAAATATGAAGGTACTAAAGTATAATTAACATTATAATTTGCCACCTTTTCCTAGCCTATAAATACTCCTCCATCCATTTATTATTTCCTACCATTTTTGAAGGGCAAAGTTATAATCACAAGCTATAGTGAGAGAAACTATAGAGAGAGAATAAGAGAGAAAGAAGAAGAGTATTCTGCTGCTACACTATTGCAGTATCCAAACTTCTACTAAGGTAAGGGGTATTATTTCTTTCGTATTATTAAAGGATTTTATTTTCTTTCAATACTCGTAAGGGTTGTCATTCTATTCCTTATTAAGCTGTGGGAATAACCTGTCTACGCGGATTACAGCATGTATGGTGAATAACCCTTTGTATTTATTCTTTGTTAATCTGTGGGAATAACCTGTCTAAGCGGACTACCGCATGCCTGGTGAATAACCCTTCGTATTCATTCTTTATTAAAATTGTGAAAATGATCTGTCTACGCGGATTACCACATGACGGGTGAAAATCCATTTGCCGTTTTGTATATTATTTCATTTCATATTCCTAAATCTAAACTTACTTTGGTAAGTATTACTTCTATAAGTCCTAAAATAATTAAAAATTGCTTAAGGTTTTCGCTTTATCTAATATTATTTCACTAGAATATTGGTCTGAACTTTCTTATTGAAATTTTAATCTTTTTATATCGGGATAATATTCATTCGGGTACTATTTATTCAGGTACTATTCATAGGATACTATTCACAATAAAAATTGATTTCTTTTATATCTAACTTATTTTTGATATATGAATATCATTCTTGAATTTTGCTCCACAATTGATTATTATGTTGACAATTTGAACATTCTTGAACTTAGATAAATTAAATTATAAATCCCTAATATTTATCCTTGATCTCACTTGATTTGTTCTTTATATCATTTTTCATCATCCTCAGTCTTAAATAGTGGTGAAAGTTATCTTTGGTCCGTAGTGCAAAGATGAACTGTTAATTGATGAATATATTTGGCCCGTAGTGCAAAGATGAACAGTTGATTGATAAATATCTTTAGCTAGTAGTGTAAAGATGGACAGGTGTTTGGAATGATCATGACCACTGGTGATACAAACGAATATCCTTAGCTCATAGTGCATAGATAATTCGTTGATTGGAAATATTTATTGATTGGTGTTACAAGGATAAAATATTGATGATGGACTTTTAAATCATAGAAAATAGTAGACATCATTCTCTACTTGACTCTTCTAATGGATTGCTATTTCTAGGGGTGAAAAACGGTCTGGGTTACTCTGTACCCGACTCGGATTCGACCCAAAAAAATGATCCAAGACTCGGATTCGGTAGGCATCCGAGCCGAATATGGGCCAAGCTCGTTTATGGGATGATAATACTGAACTCGAATGTGAGCAACACACAGTTCGCTCATTTTAGGGTTCGAGTACTCTGCCTTCATCTGATCCATACTCGATCCTTCCTCGATGAACCCTACTCGTTTAGGGGTTCGATACATACTCGGTTCTTAGTCCTTGATTCTAATTTTCATAAAGGAGTTGAAACGTTTTCCTATTCATCTTTATCATCTTTGCTAGCCTCGCCTCTTTATTTACTGCAGATTTTAAGGCTTGAGATTTGTTGGGACTTATGACTGAATCATCCAACAAAAGAGACTACATACATGAATTGTTATTGATTCAAACTCAGAATCATAAATTCCTTATTTCCCAAAGATGAACTGACGATGACAAAGTGGAATTGTGTAAATGTGTAAATTTTTTAGTTTTTCATATTTCTTCTTCTCTTTCACTTAAGTAGTCTGTATATATGTATAATATTTCAGACTCAATTCCAAACAACTTCTACTATACCAAAAATCCCCAATCAAAAAAATTAAAACCCTAATTTTTAGCTTTCAATTCGATCGTATTAAATGGAACACCTTGATGCTTTTGGTATTAGTATATACATATATACTTATCTTTTATATTTTGACAATTTCTTTCATCATTCAATTGCCTTCATCATACTAAATAATCACATCTAGAAGACTGTTGGTAACTAGTGAGGATTTTGAACTTAATTTACCTATTTAATGATTTTCTTTATCAATCTTATTATTTCATTTTCATCTTTGCCATTTTGGAGTAGACGAATGCTATGTTAATTGCTGATTTTACTTCTGTTATATTTAATTATTGATTCTAATAAATCTTTTTTTATTCATTTATACAGCTTCTGAGAGAAATTATCATGGGATTGAGAACAGAGGGTGATAATGGTATATTATCAGACTTATAAAATTAAAACTGGTAGTACTTTCCAATTATCTTATCATGTCTCCTTTTATTTTCTTATAATCATCATGATCAAAGTATGTGTGTTTGGTTATAGAGTGAGTTGTTGCATTAGGTGATAACATTTAGTGTGCAACAAATGTCCTCTAGATAAGATTGAAATGTCATTAAAGGCTTCACCATGTAGCTGTCATCTTTTATGTTTTTGGTATTATATTTGATTATTTCTTTGGTGCTCAGGTCTATTTTTGCCTAAGTCCAACTGGTGTTACTCCATCATCTGCTAGATTTTTTGATGCTATTGTTAGTGGGTGCATTCCTGTTATTATAAGCGATGAATTAGAGCTTCTTTTTGAAGGAATACTTGATTATTGCAAGGTATGCATGTTAATGTCGTTCTCTTGATCTCTTCTCCCTATTCCTCTGACTTAAAATAATTGATTTGATTACTGAGGCATTCACTTTTCTCATACAATGTAGATAGCTTTATTTGTTTCTTCTAGTGATGTTGTGCAGTCAGGTTGGCTTTTAACCTTTCTCAGAAAGTTTAGTGTTGCCCAACTCAGATAAATGCGAACAAATTTAACCAAGGTTTTTTATCTGCATAAGTTGTAGTTAATGTATTTGCAGTAGTACTGCAGTTCAACGTGTCAGCAGTAAATGATTATCAGTTATATGTAAACTTGGCAAAAGAAGCCCGCGGCCCGCGGCCGGCCCGACCCACCCGCAAAAACATGGACCACGCGCTTTAGTATTGCAGCACACGAAAAGTTGGGCCATTTTGGCCCGGCCCATTTTTGGCCTGGCTCGCGGGTGGCCCAGTCCGCCCGTGATTAAAAAAAATTTATAGCAAAAATCACTATTGCTAGACCAATATTAATTATTAATTATTTGAAGTTAATTACTAATTATCCCAAGGGATTAATCAAATTAGGTAGTTGATATCATTAGAGTAAAAATAATTTTAACAGAATAATAAATGTGGTTAAAAGAAGTAGATCTCTTCCGTATGGAGTTTTTTTTTCTTTCTAAATACTAGTGTGATGTGCATTCAACTGTAGTGCAGTAGTGCTTACCAGTTCTTGTTGTGACATTATAATTTGATGAGGGTCTTTTCTTTCTCATCACAGTTGAATCATTATATATATGTATATATATATATTGTCTAAAGTAGTACTGTAGTAGTAGAAAATTAAATAAATAGTAATAATAATAGTATTGTGTAACATACCTTTGCAAAAAAAAAATTAATGTAAAAGCTCGCTGGCCTGCCCGTCCCGGCCCTGGTAGGGCCACATTATTTCAGCCCAAAAAAAAGCCTGGCTATTTTGGCCAGGCTCAAAAATGGCTCGGCCCGCCCGTTTGCCAGGTTTAGTTATATGTTTGAGAATTCTTGCATATTTTTTTAGACTTGATTTGCATTGTTTGCCAACATTTTTTTCTTCTATAGTTATTATCTGTGTTTACTTTTTGTGAAAATGAAACCACTTAAAAATTGATTAATTATGTTCTTTTGATTCCAGTACTCGAGGCATTTCTTATATTCTTATCCAGCTTAACCAATGGGTCTAGAGGACTTGGCTTGGAGAATGGTGTGTTGTTATGCTCCCATTTATTGATTTTTTTTCCTTAGTGATTTACTATGTTGTTTTACTTCAAGAAAGTTGTCAGTTAATTAAACTGTCAATCATATGCTATCATCGATATCCATGAGTATTATTTTCTATTTTTTAAGTTAATTAAATTTCAAGGCAATAAGTTTTGGAGTAGGTAATGTTGCTCTTGCTTATTGGAGTAAAAATATAGACTTTTCTCTGTGGTGCCAAATTGCCTAAATGTACGAGGGAGAAAATATTTTTTGTAGCATAGAACTTTTGATGTTTCACTTCTTAAATCTTTGCCTAATGATATTGTCCGGAGTCAGAAAACGGTTACTAGGATGCTAATTGCATTTTAAGTTAATGAATGTTTATTTTATTGTGCAACGGTGAGACTGTCTCAAAAGTTAAGCCAGGAGAATGAGCAGATTTTGATGTTACTGTTACTGTTTCAAAATTATATTTTTTGAAGACTGAAATGCAATGTTTTTGTCTCAATAGTTATAGATTTTGTTCTTTTGTTGTTGGATACTTTTCACTTTTGGGCCTCAAATTTGTAGAGCATATGGTTCTTCACTTTTATCATGATATATGTACTTGGAGGAATTTCTGGCAACTTTACTAGCTTTCTTCACACATCAGAGCCAACTGTTGGTTGGACGGTGAACATTATTTCACCAATTTTTGTTTCATATTTAATTTTATCAACATTTCAATAAGTTTATTTGTTGGGTTGTTTTGAGTTCTCAAATTAAGTTACAGCAATGCATTTAGAGTCTTGCTATAGATCATACATTTATTATCTCCTATAGTCTTCAGTTATTATTTTCTTCATTCTTCAACAAAGTCTCTTTGTCTGGTCAAGGACCAGTCTTTGCCATCATTGGAGCTTGACTCATTTATCAAATTCTAAATCAATATGCACTTGAAAAAGTTGCCACTAAAAGTATGTTTCAGAAGGCAATTTATCATAGTATAATTAATATTGTAAATTTATTATTGTAATTTTTGTAACACATGTATTTTTATATATAAATGAAATTGGAGTTTTTTTAAGTTTTTATTTTTATGTCTGATTTTGGTGTGATCCATCTCATAATCAAGCTCGAATAGAAAGGCTCGCGAATTACTCGTTGTGAAAATGAGTCGAGTAACTCCGAGCTGAGTAGTATCGAGTAATTTATCGAGTCGAACTTGAGCAGCCTTGGAAATTATTAGTTTGAATTCGAGTCGAACCTGAACACAAAATTTTTGATCCAAGTCGAGCTTGAGTATTAGGATGTTCGAATCACCTCGGGATCATTTTCACCCCTAGCTATTTTCGCTACAGTTGTTAATCTAAAACTTGTTGTCTATTGTATTATATAAGATTTTTCCCTGTTGAGAACTAAGGATAATTTGTTCTACATTATCTTAGTCATAATATTATTTACTGGGCTAGTTGAGCTCACCCTTTTCTTTCATTGTTATCTTCAGGAAATGACAAGATAGTTAGGACTAGTCGGGAAATGGAATGATGGTCCGAGATAGTGCTATAGTAGTCCTCACTATTTTGTAAAATAGTGTGATAATAATTGTAATGAGAACTTAATTTGAGCGTTGATATTTTTGTA
Source organism: Panax stipuleanatus (assembly GCA_020205555.1). Lineage (NCBI taxonomy): Eukaryota > Viridiplantae > Streptophyta > Magnoliopsida > Apiales > Araliaceae > Panax > Panax stipuleanatus. The sequence goes on from JAINUT010001591.1 coordinate 119,833, forward strand.
TTATATACAACATAATATCCGTATTGAAGCTAACAGTCTGTGTGGTCGTATTTTGCACGACAGTTTAATGTAATAAGATTTTTTTTGGATTTTGTACCATGTATTTGGCGACTCAAAATGGATTGTGTACTGGACCTATTTTGGGGGCATCACATATTGTACCCTATATTATGCATAATACTCAAAAATAGCGCAAGAGGTCGAATGTCCGATAATAAAGTTCATCTCAGAATTACATCATGAGTCCGTACCATAATAATATGGTTTGGATTGCTCTAAAAAAATACTATGATTTCGACATATAATATCAATATTGATATAGCCAAAATAAATGGCATCGATCTTCCAATAATAAATCAGTTCATAATAAATAGAACGTTTCATGCTTTAACAAATATTAGACTCGCCAAAATAATTAGCTGAGACATAGCTCATAAACAGTTTAAATAATAGAACATGAATCAATTGCACTATGTGCGAATAATAATAATCATTATGGATGTGAATAATCAACAATAATTATCCACTAACATGCTTGAAAGATAATAACTCGAGTTTGAGTTAGGGAACTTGCATGATTCGTTGACTACTGCAACACAATTTAAGTTAACATCTTTTGTAAGACTTATCATTGTTAAGATTGATCTTTCAATCTGTATATCTTATTATACCTCATAATATCACTACTTTATAAGTAAATTATCTAACATTTAACCACGTAATCACATATTCTAATATTAGATAACACCTTCACACCATAAGTATTCCCAATCCTAAACTTAGCACATATCGAGTCTTTAACAGTGTTCAATACATTATGCTGAGTGGTTTCCCACAAACAACCAAAAAATAAGTTTTCTGTCTCGTTTATACTGTTTTTCACAGCGAGTTAGATTGGTAACTAGTTCATATATAACTCTGCTCCCTGAAGGAATCATTTAGCCTAGATACTGTACATCAACCATTAAAGAGTACGACTGTACCACTACTTTATCATATACCTTATGATTTAACACTAAGTCTTGCATTTTATAAGTTCTTCTTTATAATCTAGTAAGCCGAATACTAATACAGTAATCTGGATTATACAAACAGACTAATCCAGCAACCTGGATTATCCAATCCAGTAACTTGGATTATGGAATCCAGCAACCTAGATTGACCAATCCAGCAAGCTAGATTATCCTTTTTAGCATACTATATACCCAATTTAGCATATTGAATGCTCAATCACACTATATTCTTAAAATAACTTAACTTCTTTTTATTATTCATTTTAAACTCTCATTTAGTATTATTAATTATTTAATAATATTTTATTCATTCACAAGTATTATTAATCATTTAATAATATCTTACTCACCTCATAATATTATTAATCATTTAATAATATCTTACTCATCTTATAGTATTAATAACCATTTAATAATATTTTAATCCTTAACTAATATTATTAATTATTTAATAATATTTTTATCACTTAAATAATATTATTAATCATTTAATAATATTTTAATTTAACTTTAATCTAAATATTATTAATTACTTAATAATATCTTAATCTAATATTATTAATCTTTTAATAATATTTTAATCATTTATTAAACTTATAAATAATTTATTTAATTGTTTAATCTTTACTAATTCTTTTATTTAATAACCATATAAGGCCATAAACATAATATCTTATCAACAATGACCAAAACACCCCTCAAAAATCTGCATATAGCATATCTAGGGTTATGAAATCATAAAATCCTATTTTTCATATTTTTAACATCACATAATTAATTTAATTCATTTATCCATAATATCATAATTTATATGAAAAATAACAAAACATATCTAAAATTATTTCTTTTATGGGAATCAACTAAATATAGTTACCTTATGAAAATATATTTTTCCTATAAGTGACTGGTCAGCAAGCGTTATTGCTTTTTTGTTCATTACCCGAACTGTTTTGACTAAAACAGTTACCACGACTTGTAAACACATTATTTTTTTACTGTAACCACTTGGGTTTAGTAGTTAACTTATATATCTAGTACCCCTATTTGACGAATTGCAAAAACAAAGTTATAGATCTCAAGTTATAACCCTTCTAAGTAGTAAAAAGTTAGAGTTTTCTCAAGATCCAAAACATAGTTTTTATTTTCTTATTTTTGATCTAATTTTTGACACTCAAAAGGGTTAGATCTAAACATGAAACACTTATTAACATGTAGATCTAAGATTTTTGAGTTAAAAAAATATAAACTCCTGTTTTATCAAACTCAAACCAAAATAAAAGAAAGAAATTAGTTTAAAGTGTTATACTTTGATCTTCTTGCTATTCTTTTTCCTATGAGATGAACTTTGGTGGAACAAAAATCAAAACTCTCCTCTCTTTCTACTCTCTATCTCCCAGCCTCTCTCTCTCTCTCTCTCTTGCCTCTCTCTTTCTTTTGTTTTGCTAGTTTGGAAGTGAGAGAAATAAAAGATGAAAGAGAATAAAATGAGTTTTAATTTGTTGGGTAAATATTATATACATATAACTTGTATATCTATATACTATCTCCCAACACTTGCTTGTTTTCCTCTCTCATCTAACTTGTAGCTTTAGTAAAATGTTGCTTGCACACTTGGATAACATATTGGCTAGATTAAATGGGTGACACATAAGTGGGAGTAGTTAGAAGTTAGTCTCCAACTAAAGTAAGTAATGATAACATCCATCCCCCCTCCTTTTCCCTCTACATGGTCGGGCATCATGTCCCATTTTTGCCCCAATTTTTGTTAAGTTTTTATTTCTTTATTTAGTTTTATTAAATGTCCAAAAAGTCCCCCCACTTGTTGGGCTATGTTTGGGCCATCCTTCTCCTTCTTTTGGGCTTTCAATTAATTAGTTTGGGCTATGAAAATAAAATTGGTTCCAACACTTTAATTTTATCTTACCCTAATTATTTAATTAGGGCTTCCATTCCACTTATTCTGGGATTTAAATAATTACACATGTACATTTAATTTCATAATCCAATTAGACTTGCTTTTTTTAGGTTATAAAATTAATTAATTGAGATGTATAAAATAAATCTCTTAGGGTTAGTATATATTTTAAATACTATCATTCTTCGATATTATAACCCTTAGGTTATTTAATTCACATACCTAAAATATATATTTGGTTACAAAACTTTATTCTTAACTCTCTTTTTATGCTAAATAAATATATACACATTATATAATGTATATTTATTTAATCGCGTACATAATCCACATAAGTCATCACATATTTTATTAATTTATTAACTTAATTAGCCCTAATTGGCTTAATAAGTTATTACCACTCATATAATCACTATATATAATTCATATCAATAATTAATCATTTAAAGATTATAAATCTTTTTAATTTACCATTCAAGGTTACCATGCAATCTATGTTAATTTTTAACATAACTTTTCCTACTCTCCCTTAATCAAATTGATTAAGTATTCATCTTAGTTAATAAATCAACTATCTAACTTAATTCACATATTCACTTATATGGTTCAAGTACTTTCTAAAAAAAAAATTATTCGTAAAAATTTACACATATAATCATGTAAAATTCTTGGTCCTTATATTCTCCCCTCCCTATAAGGATTCCGTCCCCTGAATCACTATTACCTTATACTTAAATTATGTCTATCCCTAGACACTTATTTATTAATCAATCAATTATTTTTGAATTACTCTAATCATATTTATTACTTCTTTTATTCTTTTCTAACCCAATTCAAGGCTGAAAATCTGTGCTTAACTCAAGTCTCATTTGACTTGACATAGCTCATATTTACCTGTTATATTAAGGTATCAACATCTTATTCACAATGGTAGTTCTTTAATATATTTAGCAACTTATGATTTCTCTCACTCTACTTTGGAACCTCTAAGGGTTACCATAGATCGCATGGACATACTCATGTTCTAATACTTTTTAAAATTTTATCATCAATTCCTTTATTTCTGTATATACGCGATACTAATCTGTGACTCGGATCCGTAAAAGAATATCTTCTTGTAATGATATCTATCAAATAATACGTACGCAATTTATATTACTAATTAGAATTTTACCTGGAACTACTTCCTTTGTAGCCATTGCGTCTTGAACCGTCATGTTAAACGTGCGCGTCATCAATCTTCCTGGCTGAGCAGGTCATTTGATCGTCAGTGTTCGACTACTATTTTCTCTATTGTTGCTTTTTCTCTCTACAATCTTCTTTGGAAAGTTACGAATTTGATGATCTGGCGATCCACATGAAAACAACCTTTATCTTCTTTGGACTGGGATAACTGGGAAAGATGTGTCCCTCTTGTCCATAGTTAAAACACACTCCTTTTCCCTTCAAACATACTCCTTGATGATTTTTACCGCAAACTGCACATGACTCACCTCTCTTCCTACTTTCTCCTGACTTGTTTCCCGATTGGGTGTTGTCGTTCCACTTACGCTTGTTGGAGTTACTCCCTCCACTACTACCTCCTTCATTCGTCTTCTTCTTCTTCTATTTATGATACCTTGATACAGCTTCACTTCCTCCTTCGACGATGATCGCTTTTTCCAATAGCACCGAAAATGTATTAATCTGCAACACAGCTACCTTGCTAAATATCCCTGGCTTCAATCCATTCTCAAACCTTCGCGTTTTTTGTGCCTCAGTGTCCACTTGATGTGGAGCGAATCTCGCTAGTTCGTTGAATTTAGTGGCGTATTCTGAAACCGACATATTCCTCTGCTTCAACTCCAAGAATTTCACCTCCATCCTTGCTTGCATAGTTGGTGAGAAATAATTCTCAAAAAATAATACCTTAAACCTTGTCCAGGTTACTATTGCTATCCCAGCTCTAGCCTGATTTGACTCTGACCAGTAATTAGCCTCACCTTTCATTAAGTAGGTAGCAAAAGCTGTCTTTTGCTCCTCTGCTACCCTAGCGATAACAAAAGCTTTTTCCATCTCTTTTACCCATGTCTGAGCTTCAATAGGGTCAGTGATTCCCTTGAATTACGATGGTCCTACTGCTTTAAAATCTTTGAAGTTCGCCAATCGATTTGCTGGACGATTTCTCGCTGCTTGGGGCTCTAGTCTGCATGGCTTGAGCTAATATGTCTACAAAATTCTGCATTGGGTCTGCTTGATCTCCTTCATTATTCATCGATCCTTCCTCTCTTTTGGTTTCGATTTTGTCATCTTGGCGGCATTATCTGGTTAAACAAAACCTTAAATTATTACTTCATCTTTTATATACATTTATACCATATCTTATTAGTGGTATCATAAAAATTTAACACAAAATAAAGATCAATTCATCTTGTTGGATTAACAAATTCAGTTTGCTGAATTAACGAATTATTAGATAGACAACTTACTATCTTAATCCTCAAAATTTATTTACTTAATCAAACATATAATCATATCAATGTATTTATATTCATATTCATTCAAATAGTACATAGTAATTTTCAATACATAGCGTATATTGCTACAAACATTTACTATCCCTTTGCGACAAAAGTCAGGATTCATTACTATAACTTTATACAAAAAGTGGAGACTTACAAAAGTTATCTTGATATTCATACAAAAGCGAGGATTACATTCATATAGATATATATTTACATATATATATATATATATATATATATATCTACAATATTGTATTCCAAACATATTATCTTACTTTAAAGTTCCTACCTCTCATACTTAATCTTTCTTTCGTTCACTTCCTTCACCTGTCTTCTTCTTAGGACAATTTTTAAACCAATGGCCCGTTCCACCATATGAAAAACATCCTCCTTTCCTAGGTTTGGGACAATTGGGAGATATATGCCCTCCTTGTCCACAATTATAACACACATTCTTACCCTTCATACATTCCCCAAAATGCTTCTTTCCGCAGTCAATACATGCCTTCTTCCTCGGTGGTGAATTCCCTTGCTGGTCCCCTGAGTCTGTAACGATTGTGATTTATATAATATTTTTAAATATTTATTGAGTTAAATAAATATTTTATGTGATTTATTTATTGGATTAAATAAATAAATTATGTGATTTATGGAGTGATTTAATTAAGTGTTATATATTAATTAAATGAATGTTTAATATTTATTTAATTAATGTATATTAATTTTATATTATAGTTCTAATTTAATTGAGATAATTGAATTAGATGAAATATGTGATGAAGTGTTACATAAATTATAATTAGCGATTGATTATAGTTATGTGGTAATTTTATGTGATTAATTGATGTTAGATTTTAATTGATTAAATTAGTTGGTTAATATTTAATTGCTTAAAATATGACATTAAAGTATGTGTTAAAATTATTTGTTAAAATAAAGAAAAAGAATTTTAGATGATTTTAACCAAGCGGGGCCCTAACTATCAAAAAGCTGTTTTAATTAAATCTATTTTTCCAAACAAAGCCCTAAGGCTTTTTGAATTTTGAAACTTATGTAACTGATAATTTAATTAGTGTATTAAGTATAGTTAGTACGCGTATTATATTATATTATGTCAGTTTTATTCTGCGTTAGTCTATACTACGTGAATTATCCTAAGCCTAAGTCTAAGAGCTAAGAAGAAAGGAGAAAGCAGAGAAGAGTTGAGGAAGAAGAGTTCCTAGAATCAAACATATATTATCTTCTTCGTCAACCCATTAGCAAGAAGGTATCATCTATAATTTCTAATGATTATGGAACTTCGTTATATGTTTTTGTGTGTTCGTTCTCTGTAAAAAATAAGTTTTCATGAAATTATGTAAACATGGATTATATAGATATATAATTGTATTCATGTGTTGCTCATAGTAGGTTAATTGCTATCAATGGTTTTCAGAAAAATAAATTGGTGATTTAATATGTTTTAATAAGAATTTATGTTTTTATGTGTTCATACGGTTTTGACTCATTTTAGAATGAAAAATAACGAAATTGATATATGTTAATATGCTTATTAGGAATTCGTTTGATGTTATCTTCAATTTTGTATATAATGCATGTATATAAAGTTGAATTGCTTGAGAAATTTTATTACAGTAGATTATTTTATTAAAAATATGAGTTTTCATGAAAATGGCCAAATTGGATTTTTAAAACTTGTGATTATCATTATTTAAGTGGTTATTATGTTGTAAAAACATATTATATATATGTATTATTGCATAGGTATGATTTACAATGTTTAAGTTACTGTGAATTTCCGTTGATGGCTTGTCTGGGATTTTCGGTAAAGCAGAGGGTCGAAACTATCTGCGTCTGGCCGCGTTGCTGCGCAGCTGCGCCGGCAGCAAGGCCAGGAGCAGCGCAGCTGCGCCGCTTGCTCTTCCTACAACCATCCTCTGCGCAGCTGCGCCGGTTTCAAGGCAGCTGGCTGCGCAGCTGCGCTGTGTCCTGGGCAGAGGCAGTGCATTTTAATCAATTGTGCATGGTGTTTTATGTTTCCATTATATTATTGCGAAGATAATGAGCATGTATCTAGCTGCTATAACATGTGTTAACATGAAATTGATAATTTCATAATTTGAGAAAAAAGAAGTTTTGAAAACCTAATATAGTATTTAAATTATAAGCTATAATTGTTTAAATGTAAAATAAGTTAGTTAATTATAATTTGATTAGTTATAATTAAGAGTAAATGTTTAATTTAAATTATAATTCTGTGAAAATTATAATGTATAGAAGTTGATTTATTTTAAATCAATTAGATATTAATTTAAATTATAATTTATGTAATTATAATTTAATAAATGCATGTTTAATTATAGATTATAAATTGATAATTGCATGATTTATTATAATTTGTGTAATTATAATGCATGATGTAGTTTAATTGATTTTAAATTATAATTATTTATAATTTAAATGGTAATTATAATTTAAGTAATTATAAATTGATTAAGTGTTTGAATTATAATTGTTTAATTATAATTTAGTTAAATACATAATTAATTTAATTATGTGAGTATGTGTGTGATGTAATTAACTATGTGATAGTTGATTATTTATTTTATTAGAGTGAGTTAACCATGAGGGTTAACCACTTATGTAAGTTAGTTATGTGTTAATTGATTTAGATTATTATAATTGAATGTGTATAGGAAGTGTTTAAGTACGTGGTTGAGTTAAGTAGCTTGCGCGTAAGGCAAGTTTTCTAAACCCTGATCTTGTATTAATTTTTATAGAAGTCTTCTAACCCTAAACTTGTTAATTCTATACAATTTCTTGAGTTCATATTCATTGTTGAGAATGTCCTTTCCATTTCTGTATTGAACAATTATTTATTTAGTTGAAATGATTTTAACTTATTGTTCAAGTAAGATCCAGTTATTATTTTAAATGCTTTAAGTTTACTTCTAAAGCATATGTTAATTCATAATTCTTTTATTTATGAATTATTGAAATTCGATTCAACTAATCCTTAGTTGATGAACGTGAATTCTAAATTACCCTTGTAAGCTTATCCAAACCAAACTTTCTTTGGTGCGGACTTGAATTCAAATTACTGAGTTGAACAACCCTATTTACTAGGGGAGGTTACTACGCATAGCGTTAAGATGTTTGTGCACAATACATGGTACGAAGGGCTGATCCCCCTAAGTACGAGTTAAGGTCCATAGTCTTATTGACTGTTAAAGGTTTAAATAGAAATATTTATAACCTAGGACAAGAGTTCAAAGGTCTTATGACCCTCAGATAAATTCTATATTCGAATTTTAATGTTGATAGAGAATTATTATTTAATTCTTTATTATTGAAGCAAGCTAAGTTGTTCAGATTCTTTTTAAAGATATCCTTTCATGTATTTATTATTGTTAAATTCTAGTGAGCTGTTGTTTGCTCACTCTTGCATTAAATAACAATTTCAGTTTAGGTTGATAACGTTGATGCTCCGTCTACAAGTAAGGGCAAGGGAAAGCAAAGCAAGTGAGGAATTATTTTTATTTAATTGAGAAATATTGTAATAAGACTTGAATGATATGTTTTTATTTCCGCACTTTATTGTTTATGTCAAGGTTAGAGTAACCCTGGGATTGATTTTTGAGAAGGTTGTAACCCTTGTTTTAAGGGAGATTTTATTATATTGAATAAAGGTTGTAATTTATTTTGAGATGTATTGGGTAGATGTTTGTTATAGTTAGAAAGTGAACACCAAATCATGTGGAAGCGAAGTACCCGGATTTGGGGGTGTCACAGAGTCACTGTGGTTGTCCCATTTCCTTTTATTTTTATTCCCTTTCTCCTTCTTACTTACAACTTCAATCAATACATTACACTCAGCTGTCATACCATCAACTTGTGCCTTCAGATCAGTTCGTTCTTCTGTCATCTCGCTCAATGCTTTTACCAAATGGTCATTTAATAATCTTTTCGCATTCCACATTTCCTCCAGAAAAAATACCTTATCCCTTAAATTTTGAACTTCCACTGATGCTTGATCCTCTACAGCTACTATACTACCTTTTTCTCCATCTTCTGCCTCTATTTCTGGTTCTACCTTAGCTTCTTTGGAATCTACATCCTCCTCTTCATTTAACTCCATCTCAGGGTATTCGTCAAGATCACTTCCTAGATTTACCATAGGTTCCCCTTTTAGGACCTTCTCATTTGTCTCTTCTTCTTTAAAATCCTTATCTGATTCACCTACCAAATTACTCTGAGCTAGAACCTCGACTAACGGCAGTGGTGCAGCTGCTAACATCTCCATAACTATCTGGGTTTCTCTAATCTCATCATCTCCTGACATCCTACAATCAGTTTTAAAGAACTTAATTAGTACATCACCAGTAAACACAATTCATAAACACTAAGTGTCCACATTTCTTACTACTGATGAATTTTCTCAATCCATCACTTAGAACTCTAAACGAGTTTTCCCTATCTTTCTTATGGTTATATTCCTAAGGCTTTTCCCCCACCTAAGGTTTATAACTTACAACTTTGATACCAACCTGTGACGCCCCCAAATCCAGGTTCCCTAGTAATACCCGTGAATTTTAAAAATAATATTAATATTGAAAATAATAGATGTTTGAATATTTATTCAAGTATAAATATTTTTGTGGCATGAGATGGGATAATTCAATTTTATTAAATTGAGTATATGATAATTGAGAAATGTGGAGAATTTAATAAAAAGCTTAAGATAAGCCTATGTGAATGCCTTGTGTGGCATGATGATGGACTAAGTGATCGTTTAATTAAATTAATGAAGGAATGATTTAATAAGTGGAAGGATTAATTAATATTATATTCTATAATTAATTGTGGTTGCATATTAATGAGTAAATAATTAAATGATGTGATAAATTAATTTCTATTATTAAATATTGGCTATGTGCAATAAAATGTAATGTGTAGTAATATGTAATAAAATGCTACATCCATTTAATATAAAATAAGGTGTGACATTAGAAGATGAATAAATATTATATAAAACTATATAGTAAAAGTGGGTTGAATCATATGTGATTTAATAAGTTGTATAAAGTAACTTATATGACATTGATGTATGATAAAGAAATTGAATGTGTAAATTAAATATATGGGATAGAGATAAAATTTAAGTAAATAAATATTTACTATTAAATGCTTATCTCAATAATTATATGTAACTGAAATAATAAAGTTTTATGGAAAACAAGGGGTTGTTACTACCCAACTGAATTATATTCGGAACTATTATAAATATTATTGAGACGAACCAAATGTACATGGATTATATGAATATATGTGTATATACCCCTAACTAATCACAATGTAATAATAGTACCTCATTAAAATTGTAGTTGTATACCTAAAAGGAATTAAAACTTAAGTAAGCTATAGTCATTTTGCAAATGCTGAGTGTTAGAGAGCTTAGTCCCAAAATGACTGTCACTTTCCTTCAATCACGTAATTAGGCCATTGACCTAAGTCTAGCCTTTTCTCTCCTTACCAAACCATCAGTAGATTTCATATGATGAATGGGTAGTGGCCTCCATAGTATATTGCAACTGCTCTACCAAACCAAGCATTTGCCCAACATTTTCTTCTTCTTCCTGCTAAACAAAATTGGTGGACAAAGGCTTTACATTGTTTATTGAATTCTCTATATATAGCAGCCTCCTCTTCTCAATTCACTTTGCTACATCTTCTGATAAGTTCAATTAGAGAGAGGATTGTTAATTTGAGTGAGTTATCTGAAATTTGGAAGCAAGCTTGGTAATTTAACTTCAACAGAGGTAATACTACTATTCTATGTTCTTAATTTCAAGCTTAGTAAATTTCTAGAATTATCATAAAATCTTTGTTAGATTGATTATAAGTTGGTATTGTAGTGTTATCTGAGTTTATATGCATGTATGGAAGCAATGTGGTTTCTTGTAAGCATGTTAATGTAGAAGATTTCTTGGTTGGGTTTGAATTCTGCAGAAGAAGAGGTTGTCTGTGCCTGTACCGAAGTGGCGCGGCCGCGCCACTTCCCAGTACAAACACAGCGCGGTCGATCCACCTAACAGTTATGAAAACCAATTTTTTTTTTCTTTCTGTTATGTTGAGCATGCTAGTTTGACTAGATTCTAGTTAGAAATGTACCTGACATACTAACATAAGTTGCTTTACTTGTAGCCACTCACCTTAACTAGATTTTAGTTAGAGTCTTAAAGAAAACTTATAAGTTTGAAAAACAAACGTTGATGAAAATAATCTTACATGAATTCTGATTTTGTGAGCATGTGTAAGTAACTTACAAATGTATGCTAATGAGTATAACATGTAATCCAAAGCCCCTTTGCATGATATGAGTTACGTGAGCTTGAATTCTAAAAGAAACATAAAGTTTGGAAATGAAACTTGACGGACTTGGTATACTTTAAGTTCTGACTTTTGAGCATGCTTATATGGCTTAGTTTGGTATATAATGGTTATGATATATGAATCCAAAGTGTCTTGCATGTTTAGTTGATTTAACATGAGATTTTCAAGGAAAACTTAGAAGTTGAAAATCAACTTTGTTAAAAACTACCTAACTTACACTCTGAACTTTTGGACCATCACAATAGGATATTTTATGCATCTAGACATGATTGATATGTGCACCCATCTAGCTAAGTATGTTGCAAACTAGTCAAGTATAGTTTCAAATGAGTTCTAAAGAAGTAAAACTATGCTAATTTGGAATACATGAGTGGAATAACTTGAGCATGTATATTTAAGGTTTATTAACCTCATTATGTGGTATAATGGTTAAACATAAGTAGCCTTTTGAGAATTGGTCTCATTTAGCTTTGTCGAAATAGAATTTTTTCTAAAAACAAAACCATAACAATAAAAGAATCTTGGAATGGTCATAGCAAAGACCAAACATAATCATAAACCTCATAACATGTATGTTCTGCATGTATCATCATCAATGTATGCTTGTAAGTGAGCTAAAATTATGCAAACTGATTTTCAGTACTTGTTTGGACAAGGAGCAGCGCGGCCGTGCCCCTCCCTATTTTAAATCTAGTGCGGCCGCGCCACCATACAGTTTAATCTGACTAAATTATTTGTACTCTGGAACTTGTTGCATGTTTACATTGATGTCTTAAACTATATTACATGAAGAAAGTGATGTTCTAAGTGCTTAAGTGTATAGTGACTACATTAATTCAATACTTATCAATATTTTTAGAAAGATTTAGACAAAGTTTCAAACACCCATCAATATGATGTTATAATTGTATTGTTTGACTATGTAGCTAAGAGGAGGCTTGATGTATGTGCTTAACATACGTACCAAGTATGTATATGAGATAGTTGTGCATCGAACTTGTATAACGAATGAAATTATATATATACATAACTATGATAAAATAGGAATTCGAGGTATCGATTAGCTATAGAGTGATAAACTACGCAAAAGGCAAGTTCCCTAACTTTCATAACTTTGGATATTGTGCGAGTTCAAATTATTGTTATATCAACCTTATATATGTTGAGAAATTATGTATATTTGTACAAATCGTTATTCATATTCTGAAATTTGAATAATGTTGCAAGTTAAACTTTTTAAACGAATTGAGAAAAGTGTCTAAGTCATTTGATTCAGCTAGACAAAATATCTATGAGTTCGAAAGCTATCCAAACCAATTGCTTTGGTGCTGATTCTTACAAATCTATTGAGACGAACAACCCTCATTGAAGGGGAAATTTTATAACTGTCAGGGAACCGACGTGCGCACAAACAACATGTTTAAATGTTATGCATAAACGTAGGGTACTTCAGACTGATCACCTATTGTACTTGTTTTATTAGATTATCAATTTAATACTGTTGATTCTAGTAGGAGTTCTCTATCCTAGTGACTACTAAGTGTTGAAACCTTTGAATTGTTTTAAAATCTTTCAGTCTATAATGACTCATTATTTAAAATGCAAAGGACAGTTTTGAAGCTATTGATATTCTTTGTTTACAACATTCTTCCTTAATCCTTGAGTTATCTTTGATTATTATACCTTTGAGATTATTTACTTTATATCATGCCTGTTCACCCTCATTATTATATACTTGCTGAGCAAATTTGTTGCTCATTCTTGCTTCCGTTAAACCTTACAGTTAAGGCAGAATGTGGTGAACCCTCAGGCAAAGATAAGGGAAAGGGCAAAGCTACGGATTAGCTTTAGTCCTCTATGCTAGAAGTTTATTATTAAGCTATAATAAGATTTAATTATGGTTTATGTATTAAGCTATGTTATGGATTTTATTATGTAATGTCTTAGTAATGGTTACGAGACCTTGGGACGAGAATATTTATATTATGTCAATGTAAATTATTCTATTATTCCGTTATGTGAGATTTTAGATATAGATCGTGATGCACTGAATTCAAGATATTAGTGTCTGAATTTGAGAGTGTCACATCCCTAACCTCGAGTTTGGTGCTCATGATCCATCATACATATCACGTATAACTACCCATCCATTGATGAATTACAACATACACATCATTACTTAATACAACGTATAACAATATCCCAGGTTAACTAACCTTGGCATAACTTACATACCCTTAGCTATTCAAAAGGTTTACATAATTAATTTAAATAATGTAACATAATAATTAAAAGTCAATAATAACTACTCTTGAGCTTTTCCTTTGCCTTTGTCCCTGTTAGAACCTTCTGCTACCTCGACTTTAGCTGAATGTTTTATTTAAGCAAGGGTGATCAATAAGTTTGCTTAGCAAGTTAAAGCGTACAATAAAGAATTTATATCGTGAACAGAAGAGTCTAACGTTTATAGAACTTCAACAATATTCAAAAGATTTCGAAGTAGCTGAATAATAAATCAATTTCAATAACAAGACTTTTCTTGAATTTCATACTAGATAACATATCAAGGATGAAAGAGTAAAATTCTTTCAAAGATTCAATAATATTTAATTGACTAAGAAGTTTAGCAATACAGCCACAATATTCAACAAAGTGGGATATTCCCAGATTTCATACTGAGTGATCACAAATAGATCATGAACTAATAGAGGAATCATTAATTATTAAAAGTAATTTACCTCAAGAATATAAGTTAGTTATAAAAACTAAAATATACTCTTCTGCAAGTACATGAAATGATCAGCTCAATTATACCCTATATTATGCATAGTACTCAAAAATAGTTCAAGGGGTCGGATGTCCGACAATAAAGTTCATCTTAGCTATACATCATGAGTCTGTACCACAACAATATGGTTTGGATTGATCTAAAAGAAATACTATGATTTCAACATATAATATCAATATTGATCTAGCCAAAATAAATGACATCGATCTTCCAATAATAAATCAGTTCATAATAAATAGAATGTTTCATGATTTAACAAATATTAGTCTCCCCAAAACAATTAGTTGAGACATAGCTCATAAACAGTTTAAATAATAGAACATGAATCAATATCCACTAACATGCTTGAAAGATGATAACTTGAGTTTGAGTTAGGGAACTTGTCTGATTCGTTGACTACTGCTACGTAATTTAAGTTAACTTCTTTTGTAAGACCTATCCTTGTTAAGATTGATCTTTCAATCAATATATCATATTATACCTCATAATATCACTACTTTATAAGTAAATTATCTAACATTTAACCACGTAATCACATATTCTAATATTAGATAACATCTTAACACCATAAGTATTCACAATCCTAAACCTAGCACACATCGAGTCTTTAACAGTGTTCAATACAGTATGCTAAGTGGTTTCCCATAAACAACCTACAAACTAGTTTCCCTTCTTGTCTACACTATTTTTCACAGCGAGTTAGATCGGTAGCTAGTTGGTATATACCTCCGCTCCCTGAAAGAAACGTTTAGCCCAGATACTATATATAAACCATTAAAGAGTACGTCTGTACCACTACTTTATCATATACCTTATGCTTTAACACTAAGTCTTTCATTTTATAAGTTCTTCTTTATAATCTAGTAAGCCGAATACTAATACAGTAATCTAGATTATACAAACAGACCAATCCAGCAACCTGGATTGACCAATCCAGCAACCTGGATTGACCAATCCAGCAAGCTAGATTATCCTTTTTAGCATACTATATACTCAATTTAGCATATTGAATGCTCAATCACACTATATTCTTAAAATAACTTAACTTCTCTTTATTATTCATTTTAAACTCTCATTTAATATTATTAATTATTTAATAATATTTTATTCATTCACAAGTATTATTAATCATTTAATAATATCTACTCACCTCATAATATTATTAATCATTTAATAATATCTTACTCATCTCATAATATTATTAACCATTTAATAATATTTTAATTCTTAACCAATATTATTAATTATTTAATGATATTTTAATTTAACTTTAATCTAAATATTATTAATTACATAATAATATCTTAATCTAATATTATTAACCTTTTAATAATATTTTAATCATTTATTAAACTTATAAATAATTTATTTAATTATTTAATCTTTACTAATTTTTTTATTTAATAACCATATAAGGTCATAAACATAATATCTCATCAACAATGACCAAAACAACCCTAAAAAATTTGCATATAGCATATCTAGGGTTATCAGACCATTAAATCATGTTTTTCATATTTTTAACATCACATAATTAATTTAATTCATTTATCCATAATATCATCATTTATATGAAAAATAGCAAAACATCTCTAAAATTATTTCATTTTTGGAAATCAACTGAATATAGTTCCCTTTTGAAAATATATTTTTCCTAGAATGTTTAAAATCCATTTACTATATTTAAATAGTCCAAAACAGTCAAATCTTGCTATATTTATCATAAATCAAAACATTATCCGAAAATTCTGAAATTTGCAGGGTATGTTTCTTTTATATATATGTACTTGCAGTTAAAATGTCATAATTGTATGAATTACACACAGAGTATTCGGTTATACATTTGAAAGTAGTCCTTCACCGTATCAGCCATAACTCTCATTCTATATGGCCAAAAATTCTCAAAATTTTTTGGGACACACAAAACCTCTTATATTATCTCTCTAATATTTTCCAGAATTTTTAAAGTAAAAAAAATTGACTAAAAAGTCCCTATAAGTGACTAGTCAGTGGAAGCTGTCGTTTAGCACTCCAAAATTAACCTTACTTCAATTCCACTAACTCAAAAATTAGTATAGTAACAAGCAAGGATCGATCCACAGAGAGTGTTTTGTTTTATATTTATCCAAGTATTTTCTAATGAATTGGGGAATTTTAGTTTGAAAAGTTGAATTAACGAAAGTGAATTTAAAAGAAGTATCAATGAGTAAAAAGCTTTAATTCTTCAGTTCAGTATCGCCTTTTCACAATTATGGATTAACCAAGTGTTTAGAATATTTATCTTTTAATGAGATTAACAATCCTAGTTAACCGCAATCGCTAATTATCCGAAATACTCCTTAAGTATAAATCTAATGCGGCAATTCGCTAACAAAAGATCCTAACTATCATATAACCTAGAACTATCAGTCTAAATTTAATATGATAGAAGCATGACGAATGATAATTAGATTGTTCCAAGAAACAATTACACAATCAGAAATTATTTAACTTGCTTTATGAAAATCTTAATAATATTCAAAAGTTTGACAAAAATCAAATATCATTAATTGCTACCTATGATCAGACATACATCGTTTACTTAATATATATCTCAATCTAGAAGATGATATCAATTTACTAATTTAATCCTCCAGAAATCAAATTAGTTAATTGAATAGTATACAAGAAAGTTAATGTAGATAATTAGAATAAATCTCATATACGAAAGAATAATAAGATAAACTTGCTCAAACCATTAATTATAAATAAGGTTCTACATCCCTTCAGAATTGAATTGAGTAGTTTAGCTTGATATGCCTTAATTCTCCAAAACTAGGGTTTGAATGAATGAATAGCCTCCAAGAAATTTTAGTTCAAAGATAGATTAAACCTAAGACAACAACTAGTATTTATAGTCTATCAAAACCCTATTACAAATAGGAAAGTCTAAAATCCTTTTTCATCTCAACTTTATATTTTAAGTAACAACATCTTCATCAAATTCGTCAGCCAAGCGGGGCCCCGCGCTTGGTTTCCTTGCAATACGGCACGCTCCGTGCCCGGCTTAGCTCAATTCTAGCACGCCCCGCACCTGGATGTTAGATCACCTACTTTCAGCCCGCTTTCTTCCCATTTGCCCAGCTACGCTCCTTGTCTGCAAATTCACACAAAAACATGAAAAGCAACATGCACTACTTAAGTAATAACAATATATTAAGTTAAGAAATACTGAATTAGTCGGTTTTTAACCTACTCATCAAATACCCCCAAACTTAAGCAATTGCTTGTCCTCAAGCAAACAAACATAAGCTCCACTTGTCATAACCTAATCTAACAAAACTTAACAGAATGAATGCAACTAACAAGATCGAACAGAAGTCTTAGTAACCAAATACAAGTTGTATATCCATCATGACTTGACACTTAGCTTACAATCAATCTTGAGTCATGAACAATCATAGCCTATTACATCCTCACCTCATTTACATGATTCTAATCCTCTTTCGTGCGTGTGTGTCCAATTTTATATCAGCAGTTCAAAATAATTCATGTGGTTATTTCTAGACAAACATTTACCCTTTTCACATATAACTAATCAAACACGGCATTCACATAAAAATTAAGGTAATTCAGCTGTTAAGCAATATAATATCAACCGTCAAACTCATGCTTTGTGGGTGCGTTTTAACGCTCCATCCCACCAATTACTCTATATATCTGACTTGTGCAATGTTCAACCCCCTTAGGCTTTTCAATGTTACCCGTGTAACGGGCTTTCGGCCAATGACTCCCAAACCCGAAGGCTTTAGAGCGCTAGGTGAGAAGACATCCCCTAGGGTTTACTTGTCCGATAACAAATGCCACGAGGTCAAACTAAGTCAGTTTTTATTTTATAAGTACTCTTTTTTTTCTTTTCAATTTTTTCTTTCTTTATTTTCTTTTTCCTTTTCTGAACCGCAATTCCCCCAAACTTATGTTTCATCCAATGTTCAATTTTTAATCAGTGATCAAGTAAGTGCCCGTGTTCTAATACACAAAAACTCCTAATCACAACTGACAGTCAAATGGTGTGCTTGAAATTTGAAAGAGAACAAGAATAATGCTATGAGGTTACTATGGTCAAGCCTAATCAGTTCACTGATACTCGATTTTATGCAAGACTAGTGAAAACTGAAGTCATCAAGCATTAATTTCATTACCATGACTCACCGCTCAATCTCCATGTATTATGCTATATGCATGCTTCTACTGACACAATTCCTATATGAATGCAATATATCTCATAATAATTTTTTTTCCAATGCATGTGATAAGTAAGTATGTATGAACTAAATGAACTAAATTAACTCTACATGCAACCTAATATGTATGCAAAACACAAGAATTGAATTCCCCCAAACTTAAATCAGGTGATGTCCCCATTACTTTGTCATAGGAAATATTAAAAACGAGGACTTCCCTGAGCGACAAGTCAAGACTCGTCATGGCCTTCATCATCAGATGGGGGTAGGCAGGCAGAATTGGAGAAATGGGCAGCTGAACAAGCTTTGAATTAGGGGTGAATCGCGAAAAGGCATCGACCAATGCTGTAAATGCCCCAACGTTGTATGTATGCATCAAGGCTCGGCGTTGGGCAAGTGGTAAATTTTGCCGTTGACTTTGTCGCTGAAAACTTGCTGATGGCTCTACTCTGGCCGCGTCAGCCATTAACTCATCCGCTCGTAGTGGTGGGGGTGGTGTTGAAGATGGTATCATGATGTAGCCCTCACCCCAAGGATATGACCGTGCTCCCTCACATTCTCTATATTTTTTAATGGTATGGTGGTCAATGATGGCCATTGGTTATTGGATCGGCTCCGAGGCGTGCCATTGAAGTCCAGCTTGTCGGCATAAATCGGTGATAAGGAATCCATATAATAACCCTCCTGTGGTACCCCCTCTCAGCGATCGTTCAATAGATTCTAGAATGCAAAGCCCGATGTTGACGTTCAATATCTCAACTTCATTATTCAAGCCGTCCTCATGAGTGACGATGCCATAGAGAAGCCTGCCCGTTCATTAGTTACGTCATTTTGGTGACGCGTAGGCATGAGTCGAGCACAAATAAATGCATACCATGCTTTCCCATATCGACTCAAGGCGACATGTGGAAATGTGACTTTTTCATCTATGTTCGCTTTCGTGGCCCATTAAGTTCTTGGCTTACAAAGCCGTACTATGATCTCATCTAGATTGGACAGATGGTCCTCGTATCGCTCTATCTGCGGTGTTTCCACCCCAATGTACTGATTGATTTCCGCTGATCTAAATGACACCGGCTTTCCCCGTAACCATAACCACGTGATTAACGTGTTTGATTGCGTTGGCATAAAACCCCTTGACAATTTTGATCACAGCCGGTTTAGGTTGTTCCACCAATTGAAACCAGTTGCTCTCCACAATCATGAGCGCCATGTCTCCGTCCAAATTGGCGTTCAGTTTCAATCTTCTTTCTGGCACTAGAGTTTTCTTGTTGATTACTTTGTTGTAGCGGGTGGACGTTGCCTCACTCACAAATCTAGTAGCATCAAATCGTGGAGGAGCACCAGAAGTTGAAGTCTATGGCCTTTTGGTTGCCATTATGTGGAGATTGCAAACCCGAACTTACTTAGGCAATTTATCGAACAGTTGGTGTGCTACTTTGTTTGTAATACCCGAGAATTTTCATAAATAATATTAATATTGATATTAATGAAAGTTAAATATTTATGTGGATATAAATAAATATTGTGGTGACATGGAATATAGAAATTATATTCGATTAAGTTGAATATTTGAAGACTATGAGACGGGTAATTCACTCAATTTCAAATTGAATTTATGATAATTGAGGAAATATAGAATATTGCGATAAACTCGTAGAATGCCTTGTGTGGCACGAGAATGGAAACAATGATGATTTGATTAATTAAAAGATGAATTGATAAGTAATTTAATAATTAATATTATATTATTAATCAATTGTTATTGTGAATAATAATACATTAACGAGTAAATTATTAATAAGTATAACAAGATTTATATTTATTCAATTAATTGTTGTTTTCAAGATATGTGGTAATAGTATATATAGTACCTACATTCAATTAAAAAGAAAGTGTAGTGTGACACTTTAAGGTAACTATATGATACATAAAACTATGTAGTAAAATTGAATGAATTATAAGTTACATAAAGAATGCTTATGTAACAATATGTATGTGTGAAGACATTAAAGATGTACTTTATGTAATATTAAATTAGAATAAATCAATGATTTGCAAATTAATAATTATTTCAATAAGAAAGTATAATTGGAATAATAAAGTTTTAAGGAGATATTGAACTAGTAGCGACCAATTAAATTGTGTCCATACATGTTATAAATATTAATTGGACTAGACTAATGTTCATGAATTATATGATAGGGGTACATATATAATCCCTAACTTTTCATTTTGTAATAACATTAAGTCACCAAATGAAAACTAGTAAGCCAAAAAGGAAATAAAACTAAGTGCATTAGTAACCATTTTGTTATTACAAATCAGAACAAGTTCATGTCCCGTATTAAGTGACCAAACAGTGCTCAACAGTAGCCTAATCTCCATTTGCGTGAACTCAAGTCTGCTAGGTAGCTGTGATGATGAACTGAGAAGTGGGGGGTGGGGGGAGGAGTTGGTGAAATCTTTTCACCAAACCCTCTCAATCCAATGGTTTCTTCTCCCTCCCGTTGGTTTGTAATGGTAGGCAAAATCATAGACTGTGTAATCCATCTTCTATAAATTGAAGCTCTTCCTTCTCAATTTCCAGTTACTAGAAATTATCTGATAAGAGTAATATAGAGAGGGAATTGCAAATTAAGTGAGCAATCTGAACTTGTAAAGGGAAATTCAATTCATAGCCTCAAAAGGTAACATTAATGTCAAAACATGTTCTTAATTTTGAGTTTCGTTAAACTCTTATAATTGCTTGAATTTCTCTGTTAATTAGTATGAAATGGCATGTCATTGTGTAGAAAAGTTTATATGCGTGTTATGGATTATGTAATGAGTCTGAGTATGCTGAATCAATGGTATTGGGATTCAAAACTACTGTAAACCAGAGCCAAGTCTGGAGTTGTTCTGAAGTGGCACGGCCGCGCCACTTTTGCAGTACAACCCAGCGCGGCTGCGCAGTTGGTTATTCCCATAAGATAGTTTTTATTGCTTTTAATGTTCTGAACAGGTTAGTTTACAGATTTAGGTGTGATACTAAGTCTAACTTATGAGCTAAGGCCCTTATTGCTCAACATAAGTCGTTTAAGTTTGGTTATAGTGATTTTGAAAACAAATCGTAAGGTTTTGAAACACAAATCATGATAAACTTGGTGTAATTTAAATTCTGATCTTTCTAGTCCATATTTATGTCCTACTTGTGTGAACATATGGATATGAAGTGTGTTATAAAGTTGCTTTACATATTAGCTTGATTTAGCATGAGTTTTAAAAAGGAAACTTCTAAATTATTCAAAATGTTGATCATAATATTCTTTAAGTTCTGACTTTAAACACTTGAACATAGCTTGAATATGTGTGCAAATATGCATAAGATGTTGTTTTAAGTTGTCTTGCATAAAAGAGGTTGCATAGTGGATTCATGTAGGTTTTAGAACTAATTTTGGAAAGCATGATGTGAATCACATTTTGACTATATGTACAAACATAAAGGCATCTCTTATGACTCTAAGCATGGTTGATATATGCATTCAACTAGTTAAGCGTAATATAAACTAGTCAAGCATGTTTCAAAGAAGGCCTCCGAGTAATGGAGTATACTAGTTATGTGTAAGTAAACTAAATACATGCAATCATGCGTAGTAAAAATGGTTTAGTATCAATATGTTATATATTAAGCAATAGGATCACTCTTTTGCATAATGAATTTTCTTAACCTCATTAAATGGAAACTTTTGGAATGAAACTATGAGATTTGAAAGAAATCTTGAAATGAGTATAAGGAACATAAATCCTAATCTAACATCTGTTAATGTGTGTCTGAAATTTATATTAGTACCCCCACATGTTTAGATCGGAACTGCATACATGAAAATTCAAGTCTGTGTTTGACAAAGAGCAGTGCGGCCGCGCCACTCCCTAGTCTAAATCCAGTGCAGTCGCGCTACATGTCAGAACAGTCTGACTATTTTACTTGCATTCAGAACCTTGCAGCATGTGTGCATTAACGTCTTAAGCTGTAATACATGATTAGAATAATGTTTGAAGTGTTCAAGCATGTAATGGTGATATAGAACAAATAATCTAAAAACTTTTAAGTTTTCTATGTTAAACTTCTAAAAGTAAAAACAACGTTGATATGGTAAGAATATGATCTATTGTGTAACTAAGATAAGACTAAAAATATATGTTTAGTATCTGTGAATTACACTTGTGTATCATGCCAGTATAAGATAGTAGGTACATATATTGAACTTGTATAACTAATGTGTTTATACCTAAATAGGATAATATAGTTCATTGGAGCGGTATTAAGCTATAAGTTGGTAATCGACACGAAAGGCAAGTTTCCTATCTTACACAACTTTGAATTTGTGTAAGTATTCGAACTATACTCTTTTATCGAGTAAAGTTCCTTAACTCTGTTCACTTTACATAACGTATAAATTTGAATTGTTGCTACGTCAACTTGATATTCGTTATTATTCAAATATTGACTTTGTATATTGATATTGTTGCAAACATTGAACTTATTGTTCCTAAATGCATTATAAAAGTGTCTAAGCCATTTTGATTCTGCTAGTCTGATATCATATGTGAAGAAAGCGATCCAAACCAATTGATTGATGCGGAATCTTATATTGACTTAGATGAACAACCCTCTTGAAGGGGAAACTATATTTGTCAGGAGACCGACGTGCGCACTTGAGTACGATTGAATGATATGCATAACGTAGGATACTTTAGGCTGATCACCTGTTGTACTTATTTTATTGGATTATTAGTATGAATTATGTTAATTCTAGTAGAAGTTCATAGTCCTTAGTGACTGCTCAGTATTCATTATTTTTGAATTGTGAAAAGGTTAAACCTTGAATCTTATTGATATCTTCGGTCCTTAGCGACTATTGTTGAAAACTATTGATATTTCTTGCTATCCTTGAACTAAAAGTTATTGTCATACCCTTGAGAATTGAAAACTATATTGTCCCCTTATTGCTATATTACTTACTGAGCAAACTTGTTGCTCATTCTTGCTTTTCCCTAAAAATATTTCAGTTAAGGCAGAACAGGGTAGACCCTCGGGCACCTACAAGGGCAAGGGCAAGGCTACGGAGTAGCTTTATATTATGTAGAACTTTATGATGTTGTAATAATAATATATTTTATTATGTATTAGTTATGATTACGTATCCTTAAGCTGTGGTTAAGATGTAATTGATATTTAAGTTGCGAAACCTTGGGACATGAATGGTTGTATTAAATAAATGTAATCTATTTATATGTATATTTCCGTTGCGCGAGATATTATTTAGTCGTTGATTATTTAGAACGTAACGAACCAAATTCGAGACTGTGGCGGTCCGAATTTGGGGGCGTCACATTATTTCTCCCCCAAACTTAGTTCACTTTGTATATCATAAATTTCCCAAATACCAATACAATCAACCTTGGGTCATCAGTAACCCAAGGGTTCCCAATACAGTAGTTAAACAACTCAATGAAACTTATGATACCGTAAGTACTAATACCCCAATATCAATTACTTACTTGTATTACCTTTAGATTTTTCTTCAATTGGATGTGTGGGAATTCAAGTACCTTTCTTCTCCTTGCCTCCAATTTGTGATGATGATTGTTGTTTAGGTGTAGCCAAAGTTAGGAGTGAGGAGGAGGAACAAATTCGGCTGGTGAGATACGAATTTGGGGGTTAAATGGATATGGGGAAATGAGAGGTTTGATTGGGTGTGTTGGTTTTGGGGAAGTTAGGTTTTGAGAGAGAGTAGAGTTAGAATAGGACTAGGAGTAGAAGGATTAGGCTTTGAATTAGATTTGGAGAGGAAAGGGTCAACATAAACCCTTATTTTAAAACTGGCTCAGCCGACCGGCGTGCCCCGCGGCGGGTCTCTACTCATTGTCGCGCGGCTCGCGTTGAACTCCTTAGATTTATTGAAATTGCTGTGATAGTGGCGCGCCTCGCGCCTAAGGAAGCGCGCCCCGTGCCAGCCTAAGAAATTTAAACTTGAATTGCTGGAAGTGTAGCGCGCTCTGCGCTTGCTTGCTCTTTGTTATGGCGCAGCCCGTGCCACTTAGCTTTTTGTGATAGTTGATTTTCCTTGCCTTGAGTCCTGCCAACAATGAAAGTGTAGTGTATAAGGACTTGGATATAATAGACATCTATGAATGAAATATATATATATAATTAAATACTAATAACTAAGAAGGGTCAGGAAGTTGGGTTGCCTCCCAATTAGCGCTTGGTTTAACGTCATCAGCCTGACTTAAAATAACTCAATCATCCGGAAGCCGGATCCATCAGTGTCAACATCTCAACCTCCTTTACCTGACTGCTATCCAAAAATGGCTTCAACCTATGGCCGTTCACCTTAAACACATTCCCTGTCTTTGGGTTTTGTATATTTATAGCACTATGAGGAAACACATTAGTAACAACAAATGGACCCTCCCAACAAGAACACAACTTACCTGGAAATAATTTCAATCTTGAATTATAAAGAAGAACTTTTTGCCCAACAGTGAAAATCTTTCGCAAAATCTTCTTATCATGGAAAGCTTTCGTCTTAGCCTTATACAGTTTAGAACTCTCATATGATTTAGTATGCAACTCCTTTAGTTCTTGTAACTGCAACTTCTTATGGACACCAGCTTGATCCAAGTTCATGTTGCACTGTTTTATCGCCCAGAAAGCTTTATGCTCTAGCTCCACAGGTAGGTGGCACGGTTTCCCGAACACCAGCCGATAAGGCGACATACCAACTGGAGTTTTGTATGCCGTCCTATATGCCTATAGTGCATCATCTAATCTAAGACTCCAAAATTTCTTTCTTGGGTTGACTACTTTCTCCAAAATGGATTTTATCTCTTAGTTGGATACCTCAGCTTGGCCATTACTTTGCAGATGATAGGATGTAGAGACCCTGTGAAGAACGTTGTATTTCCTGAACAAAGCTGCTAATACCCTATTATAGAAGTGAGTTCTGCGATCACTAATGATGGCCCGTAGTGCTCCAAACCTGACAAATATGTTAGTCCTGACAAAATCTGCAACAACTTTAGAATCGTCAGCCCTTGTGGCTTTAGCTTCCACCCACTTTGAAACATAATCGACTGCCAATAAGATGTAAACATTACCAAAGGAAACAGGAAAAGGTCCCATAAAATCAATACCCCAAACATCAAAGATTTCAACAATTATAATAGGGTTTTGTGGCATTTGATGTCTATGTGATATATTTCCTGTTCTTTGACAATTTTCACATGATTTGCAAAATAGATATGAATCTTTGAAAATTGAGGGCCAAAAGAAACCACTCTCTAACACCTTATGTGATGTTCTTTTAGGTCCAAAATGACCTCCACAAGTATAGGAATGACAGAAAGCTAGAATAGATTGGAATTTATTATCAGGTACACAACGTCTAACTATCTGATCCGCACAAAATTTCCATAAGTATGGGTCATTCCACACATAATGTTTTGCATCACTCCTAAGCTTTTCTTTATGGGGTTTTGAAAACTCACCCGATAAATACGCACTTACCAAATAATTCACAATGTCTACATACCAGGGAGTTGTATTGCCAATGGAAAGTAGATGCTCATTCGGAAACATGTCTTGTAATGGTAGTGCTTCTTCCTCCTTAAGAATTCTGCTCAAGTGATCCGCGACCAAGTTATCCGCACCCTTCTTATCTCTAATTTCTAAGTCGAATTTTTGCAGCAGCAGCAAGATCCACCTTATGATTCGAGGTTTGAACTCTTTCTTAGTAAACAAGTACCTGAGAGCAGCATGGTCAGAATAAACTATCACTTTAGTACCAAGTAAGTATGATCTAAACTTCTCTAAAGTAAATACAACAGATAATAGTTCTTTTTCAGCTGTAGAATAGTTTATCTGAGCCACATTCAATGTTCTAGAAGCATAGTAGACGGAATAGACAACTTTGTCAATCTTTTGGCCCAAGACGGCACCGACATCATAGTTTCTTGCATCACACATTATCTCAAATGGGAACTTCCAATTTGGTGGTTGAATAATAGGGGCTGACATTAACAAATTCTTTAAGGTATCAAAAGCCACCTTGCATTCATCATGAAAATGGAATTCCACATCTTTCTGGAGCAAATTGCATAAGGGTAATAGCTATTTTGGAGAAATCTTTGATAAACCTTCGATAAAATCCTGCATGTCCAAGAAAAGAGCGTATCTCCCACATGCTGACGGGGTAAGGCAATGCAGATATAATATCAATTTAAGCTTTATCGACTTCTAAACCATTAACTGACACTACATGACCATGTAAAATTCCTTGTTCTACCATAAAGTGACATTTTCCCCAATTTAGCACAAGGTTAGTTTCCAAACATTTATCCAATACACGAGTCAGAGTATCTAGACAAGAGTCTAACGAATCACCATGTACTGTGAAATCATCCATAAAGACCTCAATGCATTCTTCTAAAAGATCGGAAAAAATACTCACCATGCATCTTTGAAAAGTACTTGGGGCATTGCAGAGTACAAAGGACATTCGCCGATAGGCAAAGGTACTGTTAGAGTTTATGCCCTAGAGGCCAATTCTTTGATATAATTGCTTAACATTTTTGATATTATATTTAATTGAATAAATGAATTATTTTATTATGGTTTTATTTACTGCGTTATATATAAATGTTAGCATAATAAAAGTCCTTAGAATAATGATACAAATTATATAGCTTCAAGTATGTGACTTGAACATGAGATCATATAATTACAATTAGTATCATTGCTCTTAAATGTTCCTAGTCGAGTATCATTGTTAATGGGACAACAATGATACATTGAGACTTGTATGTGGATTAACTGATGGCCAAATCTCATTGGTCATAAATATATGAGATATTGAGTCAATGCATAGGTACATGTTAGAAAATAATGTACTGGACAGACCCACCTTGAGAATTCTACGTGGAGCATTATGCAAAGTGTCATAAGCAGTTCTCATAGTGACAATGATATAATGATCCTCCGACCTGAAATCACTATATTACTACATAGGAATTTATGTACTTTGATATCATCAAAGGTCACCTTTAATAGGGTGGACAATAAAGGTGATTATTGGGTACATCATGAATCGTGTGAGGAATATTAGTGATCTAGATGGAATTTAACCCTTCTACATATTAGGGGTGATATCCGTAGGACTTTTGATTGAGTAGGACTATGAAATGCATGGCCATGCTCAAATAGTGATTTGTTTCATATAGTCTACTCATTGATCAAGAAAACTCAGATTAAATTATGAAGAGTATGACATATTCCATGCCTCGAGTTTAATCTAGGATGTCAAGGTTAAAAGGATTAAATTACATTAAAACATTGGTCACATAAAGGTTGCATCGAATCACCGATCTTATTATTACTTGGGTAGCAGTGATGCATTACTAGATACCGCTCACTGTTTAATATGATTTTAAAATTATTGCCAACGTAATAATAACCTATACACACACTTAGAACGTAATTAAAAAGGAAATTAATTTAAATTATAAAGATTTAAATATGTCAATATGATTGATAGTATTTATATTAATAGGATAATTTATATATATGTATATTAATTAAGTAAGACTTAATTAAGATATAATATATATAAATTTGAATTTTACTTTTCTAATTGGATTAGGTTTTGGTTAATTCCTTTTCACTGCTATATATATATATATATATATATATATATATATATATATATATATATATATGACATATCAGCCGTTTTAAAGAGATATAATATCATAAACCTAAACCCTAGCCTCTCTTAGAGAGAGACTAGAGAGAAAAGCTTCAGAAAATCCAGATCCTTGGTGGCTAGTACCGCGGCTCTCTTTGCTATAGATCGTGTGACGATTCGCGGGGCGTTCGTGTGGATACCGTAGAGGCGCAGTTCTGTTAGATTGCGTTGAAGATTCGAAGCTGTTCCAAAAATTTTCCATCGTCACCACTCAAGCTCGGATAATTGGTAAAAAAAAATCTAAACCTCTGAATTAATATGTTTTCGCATGGATCCTATTTTAGGATTTCAGATATTGTTTTGAAAATATTAAATTCCGCTGCTTTTATGTGCCGAATTCCCTATAGGTACCAAAGGGACATGTGAATGTGGTCTTTTCTTAATCTTCGGGTCCAATCACAATCTGGTTATAACTTGAAAAACCATCTAGAAAGCAATAATAAGTATGCCCAGCTAATCGTTCTAACATTTGATCAATAAAAGGAAGGGGAAAGTGATCTTTTCTAGTTACAACATTTAACCTCCTATAGTCAATACACACTCTCCACCCTGTTTGCATCCGTGTGGGCACTAACTCATTATTATCATTCTTAACAACCGTGATTCTGGATTTTTTTGGAACTACCTGCACCAGACTTACCCATTGACTGTCGGAGATGGGGTAGATGATTCCTGCATAGAGCAATTTTATTACGTCTTTCTTTACTACTTCCATCATAGGTGGGTTCAATCGTCTTTGTGCATCCCATGTAGGTTTAGCTCCGTCTTCCAGTAAGATCCGATGCATGCGCATTGCGGGACTAATTCCTTTGATGTCTACTATATTCCATCCAAAAACTATGATATGGTCCCTAAGGACTCTCAACAATTTTTCTTCCAGCACTCTGGTTAGATTACTAGTAATTATCATAGGTAAAGTCTCACTAGTCCCCAAATACGCATATTTTAGGTGTGCATGTAATTGTTTCAATTCAAGTGTTAGAGCTTGCTCAACAGATGGTAATAGTTTTTGGTTAGACACTAGTAATTGAATTAAATGGACTGCATGCTTATTTGAGAGTTTAGGCAATGAGTGTAGTGCAGCCATAGTTTCCTTCAATTCCTGATTTTGCTCAAGTTCATACTTCCCATCCATGTCTAAACTGCTAGAAATAGC
Organism: Panax stipuleanatus; assembly: GCA_020205555.1. Lineage (NCBI taxonomy): Eukaryota > Viridiplantae > Streptophyta > Magnoliopsida > Apiales > Araliaceae > Panax > Panax stipuleanatus. Next base: position 149,616 of record JAINUT010001591.1, read on the forward strand.
AACCTCCAAGCTGTCTCTCTGAATTTGTTCAAAAGTTTCATGTACTAAAGAGTCACACACATCAATTGCAAAAACTAGACAAATATCACTAAGGTACCTCATGGCGTCATAGATGTTAAATTGGATTTTTTCACCATCACACTCCATTGTTAAGGTCCCGTTGTGCACATCAATCATAGTTCTTGCTATTTTTAGGAAGGGCCTTCCTAACAAGATGTGTGATGGGTTTGGTGATGTATCATCCTCCATATCCACTATGTAAAAATCTGTAGGAAAGATTAGTTCGTTCACCTGCACCAACATATCTTCAACTACCCCTCGAGGGTAAGTGTTAGTACGATCTGCCAATTGAATAATCACACCAACATTTTTCAAAGGACCTAGATTTAGAGAATTATAAATAGATAATGGCATCACATTAATTAAAGCACCTAAATCTAGCATGGCCTTCTCAAATCTAGTGTTTCCTATCTCGCATGGGATCGTGAACATGTCTGGATCTTTACATTTAGGGGACATTTTCTTTGAAGAACAGCTGATACATTCTCCCTAACTGTGACTTTTTCATCATTTTCTAATTTTTGTTTGTTTGTGCATAATTATTTTAAAAATTTTGCATACCGTGGAACTTGTTTAATTGCATCAAGTAATGGAATATTCACTTCTACTTTTTTAAAAGTTTCTAGAATTTCGTTTTCATGTTCATCTTTCTTTGAAGTTCTATAATTTCTGTGAGGAAAGGGAAGAGGAATATCTTTAAGTTGACAAGGAGGGTTAGGATGTACCTTAGATTTTTTCGGTCCCTCCTTAGCTTGTCCTTTCTCAAACTCAACTGTGGCTGTGGGTGTATCCATCTGCTTCCCACTTCGCAAGGTTATAGCACTGGCATTCTCCTTAGGATTCACAACAGTTTGAGATGGGAGCTTCCCTAAACCTTGAGAGTCTGACCGTCCCACAGTAGTAGCTAATTGGCTCATTTGACTCTCCAAACTATGGATGGAAGATTTCATCTCTTGTTGAAACTGTTGTGTCTGTGTCATAAATGCTTGGAACATATCCTCCAATGATGTTCCAAAATTGGCCGGTGCTGTTGGTTTGGGTTGGTACTGTGGCTGATTTGGCTTAAATTGATGTTTATTTGGGTAGAACCCTTGCGCCTGCGGCCTAACACCCTCATAACTCAAGTTGGGATAATCTCTCCATCCTGGATTGTAAGTATTGGAAACAGGATCATATTTCCTCTGCGGCTGTGCCTGGTAATTTCCCACTGTATTAGCTTGATGTGTGCAGTATCTTCTTCTTGTAATGTCGGGCAAGCACCTGTAGGGTGCCCCCCATTAAACATATTTCGCATGCCTTTGCAATCGACAAGTTACCTGTTGCTAATTGTTTCACCACAGCAGTTAAGTCAAAAATCTGTTGCTCTATATTACTCGTGCTTACCTCACTTACCCTTTGTGCTGGATGATCATTCCGTGTTCTATATTGTTGTGCATTGGCGGCCATATTTGCAATCAAATTCTTTGCAGCCTCTGGTGTTTTATCCACTAATGATCCTCCACTAGCAGCATCGATCATACTCCTATCCATCGGTACAAGTCCCTCATAAAAGTACTGGATAAGGTGTTGATCATCAATCTGGTGGGGTGGACAGCTAGAGCAAAGCTTTTTGAATCTCTCCCAGTATTCATACAATGTTTCATCGCTAAATTATCGAATTTCGTAAATTTCTTTCCTTATGTTGGCTACTCTTGAAGCAGGAACGTATTTTTCCAAAAATAGCCTTTTCATGTCATTCCATGATTGTATTGATTCTGAGGGGAGATAATACAACCAATCTTTTGCTAAATCCGCCAGTGAGAATAAGAAAGCTCTCAGTTTTATCTGCTCCTCCATAATGTTGTGTGGCTTCATGGTTGAGCACACAACATGGAACTTCTTCAAATGCTTGTAAGGATCCTCACCTGTAAGACCACGAAAAGTAAGCAAAAGGTGAATTAGTTAGAATTTCAATTCAAACGTGCTTTTAAAGCAGGGCATTCAATGCATAGAGCTGTTGAGTGAGATTAGGAGTAGACAACTCCTTTAAGGTCCTGTTATTTGGCACTGCCATCTCCTCGTCTGATTCGCTTGAAGAATGTTCTAAAAGTAGTGTGAGTGCGATGTTGAGGCATGGTGATGGAGCTTCGTTGGAATCTGGAAGTGTATCTTTGGATTTCCGAGCTTCCTTCCTAAGCTTTCGTGGGGTTCTCTCTATTTTTGGATCAAATTTCAATTCAAGAGAGTGAGAGGATCGAGGCATAAAAAAAATAAAATGAAAACAATTGAATAAATAAGAACAAATAACACTCCTCGGCAACGGCGCCAAATTTTGGAAGCTGTCGTTTAGCACTCCAAAATTAACCTTACTTCAATTCCACTATCTCAAGAATTAATATAGTAACAAGCAAGGATCGATCCCACAGAGAGTGTTTTATTTTATATTTATCCAAGTGTTTTCTAATGAATTGGGGAATTTTAGTTTGAAAAGTTGAATTAACGAAAGTGAATTTAAAAGAAGTATCAATGAGTAAAAAGCTTCAATTCTTCAGTTCAGTATCGCCTTTTCACAATTATGGATTAACCAAGTGTTTACAAAATTTATTTTTCAATGAAATTCATAATCCTAGATAACCGCAATCGCTACTTAGCTGAAATTCTCCTTAAGTATAAATCTACTGCGGCAATCGCCAACAAAAGATCCTAACTATCATATAACCTAGAACTATCAATCTAAATTTAATATGAAAGAAGCATGAAGAATGAGAATTAGATTGTTCCAAGCAACAATTACACAATCAGGAATTATTTAACTTGCTTTCTAAAATTCTTAATAATATCCAAAAGTTTGACAAAAATCAAATATCATTAATTGCTACCTATGATCAGACTTACATCGTTTGCTTAATATATATCTCAATCTAGCAGATGATATCAATTTACTAATTTAATCCTGCAGAAACCAAATTAGTTAATTGAATAGCATACAAGAAAGTTTATATAGATAATCAGAATAAATCTCACATACAAAAGAATAATAAGATAAACTTGCTCATACCATTAATTGTAAATAAGGTTCAACATCCCTTCAGAATTGAATTGAGTAGTTTAGCTTGACATGCCTTAATTCTCCAAAACTAGGGTTTGAATGAATGAATAGCCTCCAAGAAATTCTAGTTCAAAGATAGATTAAACCTAAGAAAACAACTAGTATTTATAGTCTATCAAAACCCTATTATAAAAAGAAAGTCTAAAATCCTTTTCCAGCTTAACTTTATGTTTTAAGTAACAACATCTTCATCAAATTCGTCAGCCAAGTGCGCCACGCGCTTGGTTTCCTTGCAATACGGAGCGCCCAATGCCCGGCTTAGTTGAATTCTAGCGCGCCACGCGCCTGGATGTCAGATCATCTACTTTCAGCCCGCTTTCTTCCCATTTGCCCAGCTACGTTCCTTGTCAGCAAATTCACACAAAACATGAAAAGTAACATGCATTACTTAAAAAATAACAATATATTAAGCTAAGAAATACTGACATAGTAGGTTTTTAACCTACTCATCAATCAGCAAGCTTTATTCTTTTTTTGTTCATTACCCGGACTATTTTTACTAAAATAGTTACCACGACTTGTAAACACATTTTTTTTAGTGTTACCACTTGGGTTTAGTATTTAACTTATATATCTAGTACCCCTCTTTGACGGATCGCAAAAAAAAGTTATAGATCTCAAGTTATAACCCTTCAAAGTAGAAAAAAGTTAGTTTTCATTTTCTTACTTTTGATCCAACTTTTGACACTCAAAAGGGTTAGATCTAAACATGAAACACTTATTAACATGTAGATCTAAGGTTTTTAAGTTAAAAAAAAATATAAACTCTTATTTTATCAAACTCAAACCAAAATAAAAGAAAGAAATTAGTTTAAAGTGTTATACCTTGATCTTCTTGCTATTCTTTTTCCTATGAGATAGAACTTTGGTGGGACAAAAATCAAAACTCTCCTCTCTCTACTCTCTATCTCCCAGTCCTTCTCTCTCTCTTGCCTCTCTCTTTCTTTTGTTTTGCAAGTTTTGGAAGTGAGAGAAATAAAAGATGAAAGAGAACGCAATGAGTTTTAATTTGTTGGGTAAATATCATATACATATAACTTGTATATCTATATACTATCTCCCAACACTTGCTTGCTTTCCTCTCTCATCTAACTTGTAGCTTTAGTAAAATGTTGCTTGCACACTTGGATAACATATTGGCTAGAATAAATGGGTGACACATAAGTGGGAGTAGTTAGGAGTTAGTCACCAACGAAAGTAAGTAATGATTACTTCCATCCCCCCCTCTTTTTCCCCCTATATGGCCGGGCATCATATCCCATTTTTGCCCCAACTTTTGTTAAGTTTTTATTGCTTTATTTAGTTTTATTAAATGTCCAAAAAGTCCCCCCACTTGTTGGGCTAAGTTTGGGCCATCCTTCTCCTTTTTTTTGGCTTTCAATTAATTAGTTTGGGCTATGTAAATAACAATGGTTTCAACACTTTAATTTTATCTTACCTTAATTATTTAATTAAGACTTCCATTCCACTTATTCTGGGATTTAAATAATTATTCATGTACATTTAATTTCATAACCCAATTAGACTTGCTTTAATTAGGTTATAAAATTAATTAATTGAGATGTATAAAATAAATCTTTTAGGATTAGTATATATTTTAAATACTATCATTCTTTAATATTATAACCCTTAGGTTATTTAATTCACATACCTAAAATATATATTTGGTTACAAAACTTTATTCTTAACTCTCTTTTTATGCTAAATAAATATTTACATATTATATAATGTATATTTATTTAATCACGTACATAATCCACATAAATCATCACATATTCCATTAATTTGTTATAATTAGCCCTAATTGGCTTGATAAGTTATTACCACTCATATAATCACTATATATAATTCATATTAATAATTAATAACTTAAAGATTATAAATCTTTTTAATTTACCATTCAAGGTTAACCTGCTAGCTATGTTAATTTTTAACATAACTTATCCTACTCTCCCTTAATCAAATTGATAAGTATTCATCTTAGTTAATAAATTAACTATCTAACTTAATTCACATATTCACTTATATGGTTCAAGTACTTTCTAAAAAAAAGTATTCGTAAAAATTTACACATATAATCATGTAAAACTCTCGGTCCTTACATATATCTTCACGCAGAAGGAGTTGAATATGAGGCAGATAAGGTGGTTGGAGTTGATAAAAGATTGCGATATCTTATATCACCCAGGAAAGGCGAATGTTGTGGCCGACGCCTGAAGTAGGAAGGGTCGGGAGAAGTTGTCAATGTTAATGGCTCAGAACGAGTTAGTAACAGAGATGGTAAGGATGAAGCTAGAAGTTAGATTACCGAGCAAATAGAGGGATAAATTGTTTGCAGTAGAGACTCGACCAACAATTGTGGAAGGGGTGAAGGAAGTACAACTCAAAGACGAGGAGTGCGAGCAGATGAAGAAGAGAATTGAAGATGGAGAGAAGATTAAGTATAGCCTCGAAAAGGAGGAGTTAATTAATTTTGAAGGAAGAATTTGGGTTCCTTGTAATGCGGAATTAAAAGATGAGATAATGGAAGAGGCCCATAGTTCGAGGTACTCGATACATCCGGGTAGCACCAAGATGTATCAAGACCTTTGACAGAACTTTTGGTGGCCCAATATGAAGAGGGAGATAGCACAGTATTTTAGTAGGTGCTTGACTTGTCAAAAGGTTAAGGCCGAACACTAACGACCCAGTGGATTGCTATAATCACTTGAGATTCCGGAGTGGAAGTTGAAGCATATTATGATGGACTTTGTGGTGGGACTTCCAATGATGCAGAAGGGATACAACGCAATTTGGGTGATGGTGGATCGTTTGACGAAGTCAGCACACTTTTTGTCGATAAGAGTAAGGTATAACCTAGAGCAGTTAGCTAAGCTTTATGTCAAAGAAATTATTTCATGACATGGAGTACCAGTTTCAATTGTGTCAGATAGTGATCCACGATTCACATCGAATTTATGGGGGAGTTTGCAAGAGCAGATGAGAGCGCTGTTGAGGTTGAGTACGTCATATCATCCTCAGACCGACGGTCAAAGTGAATGAACAATTCAGATGCTAGAAGATATGTTAAGATCTTGCGTTATGGATTTCAAGGGGAGCTGAGATGAACATCTACCTTTGGTAGAGTTCGCTTACAATAATAGTTTTCACGCAAGTATAGGCATGCCGCCTTACAAAGCGTTGTACAGGAGGAAGTGCATGATGCCACTGTGTTGGGACGAAGTAGGTGAACGTCGAATGTTGGGACCTGAGATGGTACAACAAACGGCTGATGTGGTAAAGTTGATATGGACATGACTGGTAGTGGCTTAAGATAGATAGAAGAAGTATGCGGATCCTCACCATGAGAAGAGGGAGTTTGAAGTCAGTTCGTATGTCTTAATGAAGGTGTCGCCTTGGAAAGGGAATATACGCTTTGGGAAGAAGGGGAAGTTGAGTCCAAGGTTTATAGGACCTTTTGAAATTTTAAGGAGAGTAGGATAGGTAACTTATGAAATAGCTTTACCTCCAGAGTTGGAGCACATTCATAATGTGTTTCATGTGTCTGTGTTACGTCCTTATAAACCGGACTATAAGCACGTAATAGAGTGTGAACCTATTCAGGTTGAGAAAGACTTAACCTATGAAGAACTTTCAATTCAAATTATTGATTGGAAGGAACAAGTCTTAAGAAATAAGGTAATAACTTCGGTGAAGGTAGTATGGAGGAACCACAATGCCGAAGAAGCAATGTGAGAACTCGAGAGTAAAATAAAGGAAAATTTTCCCCATTTATTTGCTTAACTTGTATCAAGATTTTGGGGATAGAATCTTTATAAGGGGGGAAAAATGTAACGCCCGAGAAAATTGAATTATTATGTGAATATAATTTTATTTGATTATATGAATTAAATGAAATTATATGTTTATGTAAGTGATTAAGCTATTTAAAGGTCGTTTTATGACCTAGAATGTGCGAATGTGGTTAGGATTCTGGCTGTGAGCTAGAATTAATGATTTGAATTTTTAAGACGAAAATAAAAGTTTTTTGAGAAATTTCCGTACAAACACTATTCATCCATTTCTGCTCGGGAATTATTTTTGAAATTCTGAAAAACGCGTAATGATAGAATTTTAAGATGAGATGGAATATCCAATAATATTTTAGTTATGGAAAATGAAGTTTTCGCCTAAGGACTTAAAACCCTAAGGGTTAGGGAAAGTAAATCTAAGGAAGAAATGCTTAAGTGTAGTAATAATGATTATTATACGTGAATGATACGAGTATAATTCTAGATATTATACGAGTATAATATGAAGATTAATACGACGTATAATATGAATATTATACGAGGTATATACGAAGAGAATAAGAGAATTATATAATAAGTCTTGATGGACTTTAACTCTTGGACTTAGACAATTGTAAAGCCTAATTGGACTAATGAATAAGTCCCACTGATAAGTTATATTAAGGCCCAATAATAAGTTAAATCAAGCCCAAGTTTAGGCCCGATATTGAATAAATTTTAAGCCCGAACCAAGAATCGAACTCGTGGGTCAAACCTATGGGTCAACAGATGGGTAAACCCATTAGGCAACCTATGATGGGCCCCATGGGGACACATAGGGTGACATGGCCAGCTATATGGCCAAGCTTGCAAGAGAAGCTTGGTTGTGGAGGTATGAATAATAATAGGCGGAGAGGAGGTTTGATGGGAAATGTCCATTTTTCCCTCACTTTGATTTCCTATATAAACAAGCCTAGGTTTTCATTAGTTTGTTTACCAAACTTAATCACCTATATTGAGAGAGAGAGAGAGAGAGAGAGAGAGAGAGAGACAGAGAGAGAGAAGAGCTATTAACAAGCAATCAAAAAAGAAAGGAAGCTAGTTAAATAAGCTTTAAACAAGAACACAAAGAACACGGAAGGTAAAACATGAAAACTCAAACGTTTGATTCTTTTCGATTCAATTTTTGTAGAGAATTGAATTGGTGGAGCATGTCTCTTCCGAAGGAATAAGGATGACTATTAGTGAACAAAAACATTAATAAGCCATGTATAAGTGAAAATTATAATTGGTTAATTAAGCATTAATCAAAGAAAACGCATAAAACTTGGAGCTTGTTGTTTATGGATAAATTAAAAACCATCGCGTATAAGTTAGGTGCAAATTGTTGGTTAGGAACCTAGATGATTAACCAATGGATTGAGTCCATTTGGTTTAGCGTAAAAATCTCGTATAAAGAATTTATGGCGAAATTTACAAAAATAGACGTTAATCGTCGAAATCGTAGTTAACTAGGATTTATGGAACGATAGTCAAAAGTCACCGTTTAACTTAGAAACCTAGGTTTTCAGTGGCGTATCGAAGAACTATGTATTTAAGAGTCATGGACTTAAGAACAGTCAAATTCGTACTTAAAACGAAGAAACGAGCTATGAACGTTCATGTGCGTTTAACGAACGCATAATAGAAATTTAAACGATGAATTTATCATTAACGGATTTAGAAACTTTTTTTGTCCTGATAGAATCCAAATATGTAAGATATATGAGTTAATGTCTTTTGAATGAGTCAATTCTGAGTTATAACGATCGCGTTACGAGCTCGGGAATTTCATGAATTGAAAAACTTAAAAAAAATTCAAGGGCTCAGGGCAAGCTCCGCAGCGCCGCCCCTGCCTTATTTTGCCGCACCGGAACGCTGGCTTGGGCTACCTTTCACTGCCAAGGCATGCCGCAGCGTCGACTTTTGGCCTTGGAGTGGTGCCGTAGTGCCCTTAACCAAAATTTTTCCGACGTGAGCTTTTGTTAATCCAACTTTTCACGTGGTAATTATGGGGCAAGTATATACTTAATATACATGAAGAGAGAATTCCTAAACAATATGCTTAACGATGATTTTAAGAATTAAACGTTGATTATAAGTATTTAAAATTAGAACTCGAAATGCGAAAACGTAAATCGTGTATCGTGTCCGAGTTTAACGCGCGTCTTATAGTTATATAGTACGTAATAGACATGCGTGGTACGAGAATGATGAGAAATGAAGATAAAACTTATGTAATTCCTATACGGGGTTTTGTGTCAGGAATTCAGAGGAAATGTGTTCGAATGGATGAACCGATTAGGGTTACGACGATCGTTATACGTAAACGATTATCGATAAGTGTCGGTTTATGACTTTATGTGGTAATAAGCCGTAATGAATGTTAACAAGCTGTAACAAACATTGAATACCTTAAACGAATGTTATTAATGAAATAAATTCGATTAAGCTATAGAAGAGAAAGAAGTTGGTCTAAATAATATGCGTAGATTGTTTGGTAGCTAATTACAGTGTGTTATGTGAATATATCATGTAGAAACTGTAAAGACCGAGAACGGTTGAACTTTAATTTGAAGACGCTTGAAGGCAAGTTTTTCTAACGCTTGTCTGACCTTTGTGTTAGCCAAGTTTCTGTGATTCATGTTATAACATGCATGAATTATTTTACGAAAGAGTCAATGCCAGTTTTAACTCGGCTAGATGAACCTTAAGAAGTTAATTGATTTGTTTACAAGTCTTTCAAAGTAGTAATTATAATGCTATCCTATGCCAATTGTTTGGTAAGGATTCAAAGGTAAGCCCGAGTAATAAACAAAGGTATTTTATGTCGTTTATTCGACGGGCACGCGAGGTTGCCAAAACTTAAACGTAAATACGTTTAATGGATGATTGTTAATCAACATAGAGTACTATAGGCTAATCACCTAGAAGTGCTCGTAAGTTATATCGGATATACGGTCTTAGTGCCGTTATATCCTTTTCATGAATGAAAATGGAATGAGAATGTTCATGGTCTTTTGACCTACTCAGAAATTCTTAAGTGTATATATATACTTTGGAATTATTTTAAAGAGAACGAAAGTGTTATTTCAATTGTTTATAGTACTTCATAACTATTTATTCAGTTATTGAATATTCAATCATATGATTCTTAATTTTGTGATTTCTTATATATTGTTAGATTTGTTGAGCTAGTTATGCTCACTTCTTTCTTGAATTATATGATTGCATCTAAGAACGAACGGACCGAAGGTTTCGGTAAGGATAAGGGCAAAGCCAAGATAAATAAGTAGCTATCCTATAATAGAATAGTATATGTAATGAACTTATACTATGATGATGAACAATGTAATGGTTAACAGAACCTGGGAAGGATTTATTATTATTATTGTAATAAGAATTTAGTAAATACATTCATTTTAATGCAATTTCATGGGAATGAATGTATAGTTTGTAGTACCGTATAACACCATATCTGTGGGTTAAAAGTACCTGGATTTGGGGGCGTCACAGGTTGGTATCAGAGCTGTAGGTTATAAAACTTAAGGGGGGAGAACCTTAGGTTATAACCTTGGTAATAGTAGAAGAAGTTAGAAATGAATGAATTCGAAGAGAGTTCTTAAGTAAGTATTGAGGAAACTCATTACCGAAAGATTTAAAAGATGGAAGTTAACCTTAAATAAATTAAATGTGATTTGTGCTAATAATATTTTGTATTATACACTAATCAACATGTTATGTGTTATTGAAGATGTCAATCGATAGCCTTATGTATAGGGATATACATGTGGTGAGTGAAGAGTCGGTGAACATGATAGAGCCAGTATCGATGCCGGTGGCGGAGGTACCGATGGTGCATATAGAGGAGTCAGAGCCAGAGGAAGATCTGTTTGAGTATCTAAGATTGGCATCATATCTCGATGTGATGGCCGATGAGGATGATAGTATGGAGGTAGCATCGTTCAATACGGTGGTACCCACTCTAGAGCCCACACCCCCAGTGGCAGTGAGAGCATTGTACCTGGCGGTGTTGGACTGGAATGTGCAGCTACGGGTAGAGTTGCAAAATCTGAGGGAGGAGGTTAATGACCTCCAGGAGGCTAAGACATCTGCAGAAGCAAATTTTAAACTAGAGCACAATGAGAAGGTGCTCATAAAGAATAATGTGAGGGACTATAAGAACGAGGTCGTAGAGCTTCGTAAAGAGCTGGGAGAGAAGGACCGGATCTTTTGTATAACCAAATGGTAGTCTTTTGTAAATCCCAATTTTTATAAGTTAATCGCGGAATAGTAATGTAATAGCCGTAGCTATGGGAACCAATGTGTAAATAGTCTTGGACTATGAAGAAGCATATTAATATAATGAAGTTTTTATCAAATGTGCTTGATGTGAGTTATGTGTTATGGTTTGATGAATAACAACCAGTAAAAAGGGAAAAGTAAATAAATAATAATGAAACATTATTTATTTAAATAGAAAAATGCCGCCAGGGAGAAGACAACATAATTAGGAAGCAGAATCTCGTATTGAGAATAACCAAGAGGGTCAGAATAACCCTATGCAAGAGTTCATTAATTTATTAACGGCTGCATTTAACCAATCTGGGCGGTAGAGCACCAGTGGTTTCTAGGGTTGGTCGAACGACCACCTTTAAGTAATTTAATAGTGTGGGTCCGCTGAAATTCAAGGGAACTGATGGACCACATAGCGAGAAACTGCCCGAAGAAGGGGTCGGAGAGTAATAAGGGTATTAGTAATGGTAAGTTAGCCATTACTGGGCCAATACCACCTGGTAGACCTACTGCCCGTACCTTTATTATAACAGTCCAAGATGCAGTTGCATCAGCGGATGTAGTGGCAGGTATTATCCCGGTCAATGAAATAAATGCTTATGTGTTGTTTGATTCGGGTGCTACTTATTCTTTTATAGCATGTGAATTTGCTAAGTGTTTAGGATTACTCCCAGAATGATTAGAAATACCTTTAAACATTAAGGTAGCGAACGAAGAGATATTTCCTATTAAACACATTCATAGGAATTATTGCGTAGATATTAAAGGTAACAAGTTATCGGTAGATCTAATACCAATAAGGTTGGGATAATTTTATATAATTCTTGGGATGGATTGGTTTTTTAACCATGGAGAGATGATATATTATCAAAAGAAAAGTGTGAACCTTAGGGTTTCTAAGAAGCCCAAGGTAGTGTTCTACGGTAGTAAATCACCGGGACGCTCTTGTAGTCTGACCATGACACAAGCTAGGAAATTATTGAAGAAGGGGTGTGTAGGATATCTGTGCCATATTGTTGATACCCAAAGAGTGGGAGCACCATTGGAACAGATAGATATAGTGAAAGAATTGTGAACGTATTTCCGGACAAGTTACCAGGTCTTTCGTCGGATAGATCGAGTTTGTTATCGATGTTGTTCCAGGAACAACACCAGTTTCTAGGGCACTATATAGGATGGCGCCGGTAGAAATAAAGAAGCTAATGATTCAGTTACAAGAACTGTTCGATAAGAAGTACATATAACCGAGTGTCTCTCCATGGGGAGAGTCGGTATTATTTGTAAAGAAGAAGGACAGATCGTTACGACTTTGTATCGACTATCGGGAGTTGAACAAGTTAACGATCAAGAATAAATACTTGTTACCTAGGATCGATGATCTATTTGATCAGTTGAAAGGGGTGAAGTAGTTTTCTAAGATAGATTTGCGTATGAGGTCTCATTAGCTGAAAGTGAGGAAGGAGGATGTACCTAAGACGACGTTCAGGACTCGTTATGGTTATTACGAGTTTCTAGTTATGTCGTTTGGGTTGACTAATGAGCCAGCCGCATTTATGGATATGATGAGCAGAGTGTTCAAACAATACTTGGACAAGTTCGTCGTAGTGTTCATTGATGATATTCTAGCCTATTCTAAGATGCTAAAAGATCACGCTGAACATTTAAGAGTAGTGTTGGAAATCCTACGAGAGGAAAAGTTGTATGCAAAATTCACTAAGTGTGAATTTTGGCTTGTAAGAGTGTAGTTTTTAGGGCATGTCATCGACAAAGAAGGGAATTCAGTGGATCCAGTGAAGGTGGAAGCAATTATTAATTGGGAGCAGCCAAAAACACCAACCGAGGTGCGAAGTTTCCTAGGGTTAGCGGGATACTATTAGAGGTTCATTCAGGACTTTTCTAAGATAGCTACTTCGTTGACAAATCTGACGAGAAAGACTGTGAAGTATGTGTGGACGGAGAAGTGTGAGGACAGTTTTCAAGAACTGAAGAAAAGGTTAAGTGAAGCACCGGTATTGTCTTTACCAGATGATACAGGGAATTTTGTAGTGTATAGCGATGCTTCACATAGAGGACTGGGTTGTGTGCTCATGTAACATGGCAAGGTCATTGTGTATGCATCACGATAGGTAAAGGATTATGAGAAAGGTTATACTACTCATGACCTAGAACTGGCAGCGGTAGTTTTTGCCTTAAAGATATGGAGGCACTACCTATATGGGGTGAGCTATACACGGACCATTTAAAGTACGAAGGGTTTGACTTATTGAAAAGTCCATTTTAAGCAAGAATATGAAAATGATATTTTGAAAAGATATTTTCAAACCCTTTCGCTAGCATAGGAATTCAAGCCCTTTGATACTTCTATTTTATTCCATATTCGGCTCATTTTGATTTTATTCTCGAGATGCAAAGCATCTTTGACAAAATAATATATATAAGTGTCGGGCTCCTTATGGACATGAAATCCATTGAAGTATACTCGATCAGTACAGACATAATTTTCATTATTTCGGGGCCTTAAACCTGTATAACCGTTTTAAGGCCCAGGATTTACAAGTATAAAATTTGCAAGCTGACTATACAACTTAAAAGGTCTATCACGGAAATCAGATCTAGATCCATTGGTTGAATTGTAGATCCTGTATCTCCTAGGCTCATAGGAAACTAAATAAACAACCTGCATAATGAATATACTCTACTGAAAAATATATTTACACTAGACATCGCTAAACGAAGGATCCAACAGTCAAATCCTCATGCACGAGTAGCTCATAGCTCCTAGTTCCCTCTAGATACAAATCAAGGGTCACATGATCACTAAATATTTACAAAAACTAGAAAGAAAACTAGATCTGTACAGATCTTAGCCATTTTAGCTTCCAGTTTCAAGTTTTAAAACTTTTAAACTGGTTAAAAGCTAGATCTGGCTACATCCAGTACTGATCTAGTTAATAAAGCTAAAATATTAACTATTTACAAGAAATAAATAGTTAAAACTTCAGATTTGACGAATATAAGCTACTAAATATCTGTATATAGCACTAATATACATATTAGAGTAAACCAAGAAGACAGATCTAGAGAAATCTTATAGTATTTTGTGAGAACGGATCTCGAACGGTTCTTGTCACCTCAAAACTCGTTTCCCAACCTTTAAAATTTGATATGTTATAGTATATATGAGTATGAATGTTTACAAAGAAGTTTTACAAAAATTAGAGTAAGATAGAAGCTCCGTTTAACTATTCTAGCATCTATTTCTCTCGTAGCAGCCCTCTTCTTCTCTCTTCTTCTCTTTTCTTCTTTTGAAAGCTAAAAGGGGGAGGGGTATATATAGCCATAATAAGCCGCGACTCTACTTGTGCACGTCGCAGGTAGACCTGCGACAGGGTCTGATGGGCCCCGCTATCTTAAAGTACGTCCACTCCTACGAAAATTGATGGAGGCATGTTATACTTTTCAAGAAAGCCCTTTTCGAGAGTTATGCCATGATATGGGGCTTAACCTTTTTCGAATTCGGGAAGATGGGTCCATGACCAAATATTCGAGTCTTCGCAGTTCGTTCATTAAGCTGTCTGACGTAGTTTCCACTCGGGAATGCTGTGATGGTTCTATATGACCTTATTCACAGTGATTTGATGTTAAGTTATCAAAATACTATTTTTCCCTTTCGAATTGGTTTCCAGACTTGATGTAACTGCATCTGTCTTTCTCGGGTTTATCTTCGGGGTTTGACTATTGTTGACTTCTGTCGGTCCTCAGGGTTATCTCTGAGGTTGATTTAATATTTTGTGGGGCTATCTCTAGGGAAATTAATTTGATGATTTCGCGGGGCTGTCTCCGGGGGTCTGGTTTGATGATTTCCTAGGGTTATTTTCGGGGGTTTGGTTTGATGATTTCCCGGTGCTATCTCCAGGGGTCGGGTTTGATGATTTCCTAGGGCTATTTTTAGGGTTCTGGTTTGATGATTAGGCTTTTAGGGTTGTCTCTAGAAGGTAAAAGACAATTCTTCTCTCCTGCATGGTTAGTAACAGGAATGCAAAATTATGAGTGTCTACAGATCATGTTGACTCCCTTCTCATTATGTTGAGGCAAAGGGTTATCTTGAACGTGTGTTTGCTCTGGTGTTGTTACCACAATCTCACTACTGTTTATCATATCCTGGATCTTGTGCTTCAGAGACTAACATTCTTGGGTATCATGGCTCTGAGCCCCAGAATGGTAAGCACATTTCTTGCTTGGGTCAAAATTCTTCCCACTTGGATTGGCTAGGGGAAGGAGCTGAGCAATTTTCTTTTCTGCTGTCAGAAGCTTTAGTATATTCTCAAGTGAGTCCCCTAAGGGTGTAAATGTGTTGGGTTTGTATGTAACGCAATCATGCAATCAAATCACATAAATAGGGAGGAAGCGTAAAAACTAGGTTTTCAAAATTTATACAAACCCATAACCATGATCATGCTTTGTGCTTGTTATCAATAACAGAAAAGAGAGAACATGGAATTATACCTTTGAAGATCTAAGCTTCCTCAGGTACAAGTTCTACTCCTTTGATTCCTTTGATTCCTCTGATAGTGGCTCCTTCCCTTGAATAATGTCAGCCAACCAAATGTTTGGCCTCTAACGGTGATCCACCAAGGAAGATGAAGAACACAAGAAGATGGGTTATTGGCTTAACCCTTGTTTCTATCTCTATAGAATATGTGTACTCCCAACTCTTGGAAAATTTCACATTACTTATTTCTAATATAAGAATCTCTTATATAGATATTAGGTTAACCCTCCTAATCCAATTAGAATAGGGTTTTATTAATTTATATCCTAATCTTTATTAGGATTGAGAGAGAGAGTACTGATATTATATTAATTCCTAAACTCCTTTAGAATTAAAATAATAATAATAATAATAATATTAATAAGACTCCTCTTATTAATTTATATTTAATATTTCTAAAATATTAAATAATAAACATTAAGCTATTTAATTTATTCTATCATCATAGATTAAATTAATTATACTTAATGCATTATTACTATCATGCCTATTTTCTTCTTAAATAATTCTTCTTCCTTTTATAGTGTGACCCTTTAGGTTCTCCATATTAAACCGGTTGTGAATAAATCAATTAGAACAATTCTAATCTCATTTAAATAAACAAATTAAACTAATAATATATTTAAATAAATAACATTTATTCTACAATAGGGATAAGCCTCCCTAGCGATCAACGACTTTCCAGATAATATAGATTTCAACATTAATCATAAAAGAACCTGTGAGTTAATAGTTACCGTACAATTCAATCCTTCCACCATACAATGTCCCAATTAAATATAAGACATGGATTTACTGTCAAGTCTTAATTTATTTAATCATATGTATTTCGATTAGAAAATGCACAACTCCAAATAATGCAAATTAGAAACCTCTTTCTAATTTCATTCTACCTTGGCCAAGGATTCCTGGGTTGTCATTTAACGAATCACATAGGACATATCTCCTCTTTTACTAGAGGTGGTAGATTATTTATTGATCATTCATTATCTCCATATGTAACTCATTACACCCAAGCATACCCTATATATGCCTTAAAAGGCCTTAAGGAATTAGTCAAAATATAATTTGTTACATACAAGATACTATGATGATCTCAAGTCCAAGGATCACATGTACTACTATCACATTAGGAATTCCTATTGACAGGCGAGTAAAACTCCATTAGGTATTCCATAGCGAGTCACGTTCAGTGAACTTATTCTCCAATAAGCACCTACATACTTGCTTTAGTGTCTCCACACAAATGACCATGAGATCAGTCATCCTCATCCAATGAGCAAGCAACATATGTACCAATCTATCCGGATTTACTAATCCCCTTTTTAGTAATCCCACGATTGGGAACTATTTTAGTTTTAAAGCTTTCTAAGAATTTAGATCTCATTAGCATGATCAACATCATGATTCTAAAAGCATTGCTTAAAACTATGGGTTATTTACATATTATAAAAACAGCACCATGTAGATAATTAAATGCCTTTAATAAATAAATATTTTATTAATAAATAAATAAGATTATTTACAAAGTATGTGCTTTATCATCATACATGATTGGCTTGTATGCACACTACTATCAATCTCCCACTTGCAGTAAAGCCAATCGCCATGGTATCTCATACCCATCTTCTCCAAGTGACGATCAAACTGCTGTTGTGTTAAAGCTTTAGTAAATGGATCTGCAATGTTGTCTTGAGAGTCTACATGCTCCAAGGTGACGTCTCCTCTTTCAATGATCTCCCTGATCAAGTGAAATCGCCGCAACACGTGTTTAGATTTCTGATGAGACCTGGGTTCCTTAGCCTGTGCAACCGCTCTGGTGTTGTCACAGTATACGGGAACTGCTTCTCCAATGCTAGGAACCACACCAAGTTCAGTTATGAACTTCTTCATCCAAACAGCTTCCTTTGCAGCTTCACTTGCAGCTATATACTCTGCCTCTGTCACTGAATCAGCAACCGTTTGCTGCTTGGAACTCTTCCAACTCACTGCACCTCCGTTCAAGGTAAACACATACCCTGAAATAGATTTACTGTCATCTTGGTCTGTTTGAAAACTTGAGTCCGTGAATCCCTCGAGTTTTAATTCAGACCCACCGTAGACAAGAAAAATATCTTTAGTCCTTCTCAAATACTTTAGGATATTTTTCACTACCTTCCAGTGCTCTTCTCCTGGATTCGACTAGTATCTGCTTGTTACACTAAGTGCGTGAGCAACATCCGATCTAGTACATATCATACCGTACATGATAGATCCTATTGCAGAAGCATAAGGGATCTTACTCATACGGTCTCTCTCCTCAGGTGTCTTTGGGGCCTGTTTCTTGGAGAGATTTATTCCATGGCTCATCGGCATGAGACTTCTTTTGGAATCTTCCATGCTAAACCTCTTTAGCATCGTATCAATGTACGTTCCTTGGGATAAGCCGAGCATCCTTTTAGATCTATCTCTATAGATCTTTATCCCCAAAATATAGGATGCTTCACCCAAGTCCTTCATGGAGAAGTTTTTAGATAACCAGATTTTAATGGATTGTAACATAGGAATGTCATTCCCTATCAGTAATATATCATCAACATATAATACAAGGAATGATACTGCGCTCCCACTAACCTTCTTGTATACACATGGTTCATCCTCGTTTTTGATAAAATCAAACTCTTTGATTGTCTCATCAAAAATGAATGTTCCATCTACGAGAAGCTTGCTTCAACCCATAAATGGATCGTTGTAGCTTACAGACTTGATTTGTTCCAACTTTTGAAATAAATCCCTCTGGCTGTGTCATATACACATCCTCCTCAAGTTTGCCATTGAGAAAGGCCGTTTTCACGTCCATCTGCCAGATCTCATAGTCGTTGTAAGCTGCAATCGCAAGCAAAATCCGAATGGACTTGAGCATGGCTACTGGTGAGAAGGTTTCATCATAGTCAACTCCTTGTCTTTGTTTGAAACCTTTTGCAACCAGTCGGGCCTTATAGGTCTCTACCTTTCCGTCTGCTCCAGTCTTTTTCTTAAAAACCCATTTACACCCAATAGGTTTAATACCTTCAGGTGGTGAAACCAAAGACCATACTTTGTTTTCATACATGGAGTCCATTTCAGATTTCATGGCTTCAAGCCATTTCCCTGAGTCTTTATTACTCATAGCCTGTTCGTAATTCAATGGATCATCATCATTCATGATGTGTACCTCATCGTCATCCTCTATAACGAATCCATACCTCTCAGGTATCTTCGGTACTCTTCCAGATTTACGAGCATGGTGTGGTACAGTAGGTTCTTCTACTTGGTTAGGTACCTGACTTTGGTCCGTGGTAACTTGTGGTTCTTGAACTTCTTCAAGATATATCTTACTCCCACTGACCCCTTCATGGATAAACTCTTTCTCCAAGAAGGTAGCATGTTTCGCAATAAACACCTTTTGATCAGTTGGATGATAGAAATAATACCCTACGGTTTCTTTAGGGTATCCCACAAATCTACACTTATCGGATTTAGTCTGTAGCTTATCATTTTCAAACTT
This sequence comes from Panax stipuleanatus, assembly GCA_020205555.1. Lineage (NCBI taxonomy): Eukaryota > Viridiplantae > Streptophyta > Magnoliopsida > Apiales > Araliaceae > Panax > Panax stipuleanatus. The sequence continues at coordinate 168,947 of JAINUT010001591.1, forward strand.
TTTGACATAAGCTGGACAACCCCAAGTCTTAACATACTTAAGATTTGGTTTCCTCCCTTTCCACATCTCATATGGAGTCTTTGGGGCGGATTTGGTAGGTACCTTGTTAAGTAGGTATGCAGCCGTTTCTAGGGCATATCCCCAGAAGGAAATTGGAAGGTCGGTAAAACTCATCATGGATCGAACCATGTCCAACAGTGTTCGATTTCTCCTTTCAGATACTCCATTTAACTGTGGTGTACCTGGAGGAGTCCATTGTGAGATTATACCATTTTCTCTGAGACAATTGAGAAACTCACTGCTTAAGTATTCTCCACCTCGATCTGATCGAAGTATCTTAATACTCTTGCCCGTTTGTTTCTCTACTTCACTTCTGAACTCTTTGAACTTTTCAAATGATTCTAATTTGTATTTCATTAAATACACATATCCAAATCTTGAGTGATCATCAGTGAAAGTAATAAAATAAGAATACCCACCCCGTGCACTTGTTGTCATAGGTCCACAAACGTCTGTGTGAATCAATGCCAACAACTCTGTAACTCTCTCCCCTTTTCCACTAAAAGGAGATTTAGTCATTTTACCCATGAGATAAGATTCACAAGTTGGATATGATTCATAATCAGATAGCTCGAGGAGCCCATCTTTATGTAACTTGGATAATCTTGTTTCATTGATATGACCGAGTCTACAGTGCCACATATAGGTATAATTAATATCATCTTTTTTTCTTTTCTTAATTTGTTCAATTTGAAATATATTTTCTTGCAAGTCAAGTGTATAAAGTCCATTTCGCAAATTTCCAATACCATATAAAACATCGTCTTTATAAATAGAACAACCATTGTACTTTATAATAACGTCAAAACCTTCCATATCCAATACAGAAATTGAAATAATGTTTTTAATAATATTCGGAACATAATAACAATTATTAAGATAAATGGATTTGCCCGAAGGCATTGCTAAACAATAAGTTCCTACAGCTAATGCAGCAACTTTTGCTCCATTTCCCACTCGTAGGATCACCTCATCTTTGTTCAGCTTTCTACTTCTGACCAGTCCCTGCACAGTATTACATATGTGAGAACCACAGCCGGTATCCAATACCCAAGTATAATTATGACTTTCAGAAAAATTAATTTCAATCATAAACAAACCTTGATTGGAAGTCGAAGCTTCTCCAAGCTTCTTCTCTGCTAGAAACTTCTTGCAGTTCCTCTTCCAATGTCCCGGCTCATTGCAATGAAAGCACATTCCTTTAGCTGGTTCAGGTTTCTTTTGCTCCTTTTCTTTCTCTTTTCCCTTAGCCTTCTTAGATTTCTTCTTTTCAGAAGACACCTTGGGCCTCTTTCTTTTATTGGAAGAATCCACCATCAAGACATGGTTCTTCTTGGATGAGAAGTGACCTTCTGCAGTTTTCAGCATGTTAAGCAGCTTAGGCAAGTTGACATCTAGCTTATTCATGTAAAAATTAACCACAAATTGCAAGAAGGTCTCAGGGAGTGACTACAAGACCAAGTCTTGACTCAACTCCCCATCCATGACGAACCCAAGCTGTCCAAGGCGTTTAATCAAATTGATCACCTTTAGGACATGAGTCTCGACGGCAGTACCCTCGGTCATCCGAGATCAGAAGAGCTCCTTAGATATCTCATATCTTGCAGTCCTACTCTGTTCACCATACAACTCCTTGAGGTGAAGCAGCATAGCAAGAGCATCCATTTTTTCGTGCTGACGCTGAAGCTCGTTATTCATGGATGCGAGCATGATGCATTGAGCCACAGATGCATCATCTTGCCACTTATTGAAAGTGGCAATCTCTTCCTCAGAGGCTGTTTTTGAAACAGATTCAGGGATAGTGGAATTTAGGACATAAGAAATCTTTTCAGCAGTGAGAACAATTCTCAGATTTCTTAGCCAGTCCTCATAATTCGGGCCGGTAAGCTTATTTGCATCAAGTATGCTTCGTAGTGAGATTAGTGATTTTGACATTTTTAAAATTCTGCATGTGAAAAGACAATATTTTAGCAAACATTTATTTTATTAACTTTGCATACCAAAATAAATTTAGGTCTTTATTTTAAATTGGTATCTCCCACTATTTTCATCAAACTATATTACCCTCACTCATATAGTTCGGCAACATCTAATTAAAGATTTGCTAGTGAGATTAAGGATCCCATTTCAAATGTATATAACCTTGTGGATAGCACAACAAGCGATATACAAATAAATAGGTAGACAACTCTTGTCAATTACATCACCATGTAACTCCTTTTATTTTGCCTCTTAAATCATAATGGTCATGTGTGTGCACATCCGAACTAAAATGATTTAAGTTAAGTCCAGCCTAGCACTTCCATAAATTCAAAAAAGAAAAATTTTCGTCCTTGTGGATAGCACAACAAGACTAGATCGTTCAATTTTCTTGATAAGCATCAAATGTGATTAATTAACATCTTAAATATTCAATACTCGCCTTGTGGATAGCACAACAAACTCATATTAAATATTTAATACTCTATTAACTAATCATGCTAGAAGGCGACGTTCGATATTCCAAATATCATTTGAACACTTCAGACTTAATATTATTTCTTTGAGGGGTTTGTTATTATTTGTCTCATCTTTTTAAGCGCGCATGCACATATATATATAAAATACGCGTCATTTTATTAAACATTCGAAGCATGTTTGTATAAAATATAATATATATAATATTTAGCATGCAATATAGAATACTATATTCTACCCGGATTGATTATGGACTTTTATTCTAGTTTGGTTCACTAGAGCCACCAAGTGAACCAAAAGGTCAAACCTAGGAGTGCAAGAATTTAAATTTAAATATAACTATTACATTTAAACCCTGGCTCCATACAAATGAGTCTTCATGCGTTCCTTGCTCCTTGGTCTCCAATTTCTTCAAAATAATTCTAACTATCTCTATTACATTAACTATTTAAAATTAAATAGAAACCTTGATCAGCAGTCAAGGGGAAGTACATAGAAAGGAGATAGAATTTACATCGAGAATAAAACAAGAGAAGACGAGGTACGCGGACCCCATTTTATAAAACCCATACATTCAAGCATTCATCCAAAATAAAATCCAATCACATTGGTCATACTCCATAATCAACCTCATTTATTATCATACACATCAACATATGCATCAATAAATATCCATTCATCTCATGAATAACAATGCTATTCCATATATGGATCGATGTTATTTAATGGACAAAAGTTTTGCTAAATTTTATTTTTGAAACAAAATAAACTCTTTTATTTTAATCAAAAATAAATCCAAATTAAACTCCTTTAATTTTAGCATTCTGAAATCATATTTTAGATAAAATAAACTTCTATATTTTAAAACTTTATCAATTAAATAAATAGTTTACTTAATTAATTAAAATCAATTTTCAGGGTCTGTCCAGGTACCGGCGCAGCTGCGCCAGTAATGAACTGGGTAGCTGCGCAGCTGCGCAGGTAGACGGAAGTAGCAGTTTTTGCAGACCGGCACAGCTGCGCCAGTAATGAACTGGGCAGCTGCGCAGCTGCGCCGTTCGCCGCAGAAACTTGCAGAAAATGATTTTTGTCCAGAAAAACGATCCAATTCTCACATCAATTCATACATGGAATTATAAAATTGATAATTAGCACAAAGTTAGGCTCTGATACCACTGTTGGGTTTGTATGTAACGCAATCATGCAATCAAATCACATAAATAGGGCGGAAGCGTAAAAACTAGGTTTTCAAAATTTATACAAATCCATAACCATGATCATGCTTTGTGCTTGTTATCAATAACAGAAAAGAGAGAACATGGAATTATACCTTTAAAGATCTAAGCTTCCTCAGGTACAAGTTCTACTCTTTTGATTCCTTTGATTCCTCTGATAGTGGCTCCTTCCCTTGAATAATGTCAGCCACCCAAATGTTTGGCCTCTAACGGTGATCCACCAAGGAAGATGAAGAACTCAAGAAGATGGGTTATTGGCTTAACCCTTGTTTCTATCTCTATAGAATATGTGTACTCCCAACTCTTGGAAAATTTCACATTACTTATTTCTAATATAAGACTCTCTTATATAGATATTAGGTTAACCCTCCTAATCCAATTAGAATAGGGTTTTATTAATTTATATCCTAATCTTTATTAGGATTGAGAGAGAGTAATGATATTATATTAATTCCTAAACTCCTTTAGAATTAAAATAATAATAATAATAATAATATTAATAAGACTCCTCTTATTAATTTATATTTAATATTTCTAAAATATTAAATAATAAACATTAAGCTATTTAATTTATTCTATCATCATAGATTAAATTAATTATACTTAATGCATTATTACTATCATGCCATTTTCTTCTTAAATAATTCTTCTTCCTTTTATGGTGTGACCCTTTAGGTTCTCCATATTAAACCGGTTGTGAATAAATCAATTAGAACAATTCTAATCTTATTTAAATAAACAAATTAAACTAATAATCTATTTAAATAAATAACATTTATTCTACAATAGGGATAAGCCTCCCTAGCGATCAACGACTTTCCAGATAATATTAATCATAAAAGAACCTGTGAGTTAATAGTTACCGTACAATTCAATCCTTCCACCATACAATGTCCCAATTAAATATAAGACATGGATTTACTGTCAAGTCTTAATTTATTTAATCATATGTATTTCGATTAGAAAATGCACAACTCCAAATAATGCAAATTAGAAACCTCTTTCTAATTTCATTCTACCTTGGCCAAGGATTCCTGGGTTGTCATTTAACGAATCACATAGGACATATCTCCTCTTTTACTAGAGGTGGTAGATTCTTTATTGATCATTCATTATCTCCATATGTAACTCATTACACCCAAGCATACCCTATATATGCCTTAAAAGGCCTTAAGGAATTAGTCAAAGTATAATTTGTTACATACAAGATACTATGATGATCTCAAGTCCAAGGATCACATGTACTACTATCACATTAGGAATTCCTATTGACAGGCGAGTAAAACTCCATTAGGTATTACATAGCGAGTCACGTTCAGTGAACTTATTCTCCAATAAACACCTACATACTTGCTTTAGTGTCTCCACACAAATGACCATGAGATCAGTCATCCTCATCCAATGAGCAAGCAACATATGTACCAATCTATCCGAATTTACTAATCCCCTTTTTAGTAATCCCACGATTGAGAACTATTTTAGTTTTAAAGCTTTCTAAGAATTTAGATCTCAGTAGCATGATCAACATCATGATTCTAAAAGCATTGCTTAAAACTATGGGTTATTTACATATTATAAAAACAGCACCATGTAGATAATTAAATGCCTTTAATAAATAAATATTTTTTTAATAAATAAATAAGATTGTTTACAAAGTATGTGCTTTATCATCATACATGATTGGCTTGTATGCACACTACTATCAAAATGTTCTTCGACGTCCAACCTCTCTGGCTTTTTGAAACAGAGGATTTGAAGGTTGTATAGATGTTTGGAAAGGGGAATAATTTTTCCTCTGAATGGGAAGGTTTTGATTGCCTCATTGAGTTTGACCTTGGAGTATCAAGGATACATCTTATTCCTTCTTCTTGTGAACTCTTCGAGGATTATTCCCATAATTTTTGACTTGAATGTTCTCAGCCACGACTTCCAAAGCAATGTGGTCTTTAATCTTTCTAGACTTTAATCCCCATCTCAGCCATTTCTCTGTGTTTAATCATTTCTGAGAATGGTTTCCCTTTGCCTGCTAAGACTCTTTCATAGAATGGAGCTGCTTGTATGTCGATGAATGTCATTACCATCTCAGTTTCTGTCATTAATGGAATGACTTACGCTACCAGACGTCTCTACCTTTGGGCGTATTCTCTAAATAACTCACTGTTCTACTTTTTAACCTTAGTAATTTGATATCTATTTGAAGCCATTTGTGATTGGAAGCTATATTGATTTAGGAAGGCATGTGCCAGCTCTTCCCAGCTATGGATTTTGGAGTTGTCCAGTCGAGCGTACCAGGCTCTGGCTTCTCCGGTCACACTTTTTTAAAACAACTGCATTCTCAGCTTTTCGTCCTTGTCATAGGATCTGCGTTCTCCAATGTATACTTTCAAATGAGTATAAGGATCTCCCAATCAGTTGTAATTTTCCAAATTCGGGATCTAGAACTTGTCTAGATAACGGGCCCCTTGAAAGATACAGAGGTCTGAGTAGTTAACATTCCCATATACTCCAGTCCCCTTGATTGACCTGATGGTTTCTTCCATTTGTTGGACTTTCCTTCTAATGTCACAAATTTCTCGATCTTCCTTGAGATTGGTGATTTCAGGGGTTTTGTTGGTTTTCACATTATTTTGAGGTTTAGGTATCTGTACCTTATTCTTCTTGTCAGTACTCTGACTTCCTCCTTGTGTAGAGGACTCTGGTTGAGTGGGTATCTATTGACCCTGAGTATTTTTGCTCTATTCTTTTAGGAAGATAACTAATTCTGATATCTGATTTTTGAGTCCCTCGAATTATTCTCGAGACACAAAACATGATCCTTGTTGGGTATTTTCTTTCATATTAGTGGATAGGCTTTGTGCCTTCTTAGATTTGGATCTAGTAATGGGACCAATCGTGCCTACAATAAAAGTAGGTAGTTTAGTCATGACAGACACAAACAGGATGCATGCTATGCAATGTGTCACTTTTTAGAGGTTTTTTAATGTTTTCCTGCAAAACAGATGTCAGTTGTTTTGATGACAGGATATCATGACAGGATTTGATATTTGATAATGGAATTGAAAAGAATTAACATTTACAACATTTAATATTTGACAGGAATTATATTTAAAATGATTAATATCTACAACATTTAATATTTGACAGATATTGAAAGGAAAAGGTAGGAAGAGCCTTTCCTTCGCGTTTGGTTTATCAAAGATCATTGCAATCTGTAACAACCCGAAAATTTATAAGATCTTGAGTGATTAAAATAAAGGTTAAGGAATAAAACCTAGATGAGAATTTGAGAATTTTTTTAAAAAAAAACCTATATGGTTTACTATTTGAAAGAGAATAGAGAAAATCTGGGTTATAAAATTCCAAAATCCTAGAAATGGATTTGTATGTACTTGAAGGAATATTAAGGATAATGTATTACGATACCTATAAATTTGATGTGAACTAGATGGTGTAAGAAATTTTATAATGATATATGTTGAAAATTTTATTAAGAAAATAAATTTCAAATGAAGAGGTGTATAAGGTTAAAGAAGATGAGTATATGTATAGGCACATATGTGACGCCCCCAGAATAGGTCCATTCAACCCAACCCATTCTGAGTCGCCAAATACATGGTACAGAATTCAAATACAAACTTTATATCATACGGTCGTGCAAAATACGACCACACAACTGTGAGTCTCAATACAAATATGTAGAAAATATTAAGATTCAAACTAAGTCCTCATTACAATTATTATCACACTATTTATCAGAAATAGTGAGGACTACTACTGCTCTAACTCGGACCATCACTCTGTCCCCCGACTAGTTCCCGCAACATTCTCATTTCCTGAAGAGGACAACAGATGAAAAGGGTGAGCTCAACTAGCTCAGTAAAGAATATTATGACTAAGATAATGGAAAATAAATTATCGTTAGTCTTCAACAAATCAGATAAAATATAATGGACAACCAACTCTAGATCAATATTCGCAGCGGAAATAACAGTTCATTAGAAGAATTAAGCAGAGAATAAAGTCTACTATCTTCTATGATTTAAAAGTCCATCATCAATATTTTATCCCTGTAACATCAATCAATATACATCTTGAATCAAATATTCATCTTTGCACTACAGGCCAAAGATATTCATCAAGTAATCATTCATCTTTGCTCTACAGGCCAAAAATATTCAGTTCATCACCTTTTAGGACTGAGAATGATGAAAAACATTTTAAAAAAAACGAATCCAGTGAGATAAAAGACAAAGACTAAGGATTCGTATTTTAGTATATCCAATTCAAAAATACCTCGTAATAATCAATTATGGAGCAAAATTCAAGAATAGAGCTCAAAACTTGGATACAATCAAAGATAGTAACCTTAACAAGCAATTTGGACAAATAGAAGAAAATTTAATTTTTTCCGTGAATAGTGCCGTATACGTGAATAGTAACCCCGACGGAAAAAGTAAGAATTTCAACATAAAATCCATGACAATATTTTTGTATAATGATATTGAGAAGAATAGCATCATTTACGAAAGAAATAACATCCCTTACCTCAAAAAGATAGTACCTCTGACTGGAATATCGGATATAATACCGAAAAAAACTTGCACTGAATACTAATACTCAAAGTATAGAAATACTCACAAAAATACGCTCGATATTATAGAGAGAGAAAACTGATGATTCTGGTGTGATTTTCAATTCTAACCTAAGCACCCTATTTATAGGAAAAGCTTAGGATGCCAAAGGAGACTAAAATAATAAAATAATATTATTTTTTCAAAATTTCCGCCGCCTGGCGGCTAAATTTTTTTTCCAACAAAAGTGGGTCCCACCCATTAAATAATATTTATTTTCCGAAACTTCAATAATTCATAACAAATAGCCCCTTTGTCAGAAAAATACAAATTTTATGTCCTTCCATAGGAAATTTAATTCCCTACAACTTTGCAGAAGGAAGTTTTTCCAAATTCCAAACATAAATTATCCGAAATCCATAAACAGATGATTTCTCACACCAAAATATTGATAAAAACTCACCAGCGCCAATTCCTTCTTTAATATCCACAAAATAAAATATTTCCTTATCATATAAATCAATAATTAATTATTCACAAATAATATTATAGAACTACAATATTAACAACCAGGTCGTTCCCAGGACAGAGGGGGCCTTCCGATAAGGACTTCTCCTTACTGGCGCGCAATTAAATAACCCCTCCTAGACATAACATCCTTAGACATTGTCAATAATGCTATCTATATTCAAATAATATGAATTATTGAGTTGATAACGTGAAATACTGTGCAACGACAATTATTGAATCAATACTACAAAATATCAACTGTAGCCATTATTGAATCAATCATAAAAAAATAGCAACATAGCAATTATTGAGTCAATAAAATATCAATGCAGCAATTATTGAGTCAATAATATAAAATATCAACGTAGCAATTATTGAGTCAATAATATAAAATATTGAACAGTAATTACTGTAACAATAATTGAGTAATGGCTTCTCACGTAAGACTCAATAATTTGAAATACTGTGTAATACCGTGTGCTACTATGCAACACCGTGTATCACTGTATTTTAACCACCGGGTATTTCAACAGTACTAACGGTAACAACCACGCCGTTATTTTGTAAAAAGTTATTTCTGTCGCTTTCTATATCCGACAGTTATTCCGTTGTGGGGGCCCACAAATAGCTGCGCCGTCGTACGAATATTCCCCGACAACAGGAATATTCCACGACCAAACGAATATTCCCCGACAACCAGAATATTTTATAACCACTTGCTCATTTTAAAAATGTTTGCACATTTCACCCATAACTTTCATATTTATCAAAACAACACCTTACTGTTTCGAAATAATATATAAAGAAAACTAAATCTTTATTCATAAAAGTTGGGGTCTTACAACCTCCCCTCCTTATGAAATTTCGTCCTCGAAATTGACGTACGTACCTGGTATGTTGAAAAGGTGAGGACACCTCGCTTTCATTTTCGATTCCAACTCCCAGGTCATTTCCTCAATTGCATGGTTTCTCCACAAAACTTTAACTTGAGGTATAATTTTCGAGCGTAGGACATGCTCTTTCCTATCCAAGATCTTGACAGGTACCTCCTCGTACGTTAAATCTTCAGCTATCTCGTCTGGTTCTAACTCAATAATGCGGTTTGGATCCTTCACATATTTACGTAACACGGATATGTGAAACACATTATGAACACGAGACATGCTTGGAGGTAAAGCGAGTCTATAAGCCACATTTCCTATTCGGTCAAGAATCTCAAATGGACCAATGAATCGTGGATTGAGCTTTCCTCTCTTCCCAAACCTCGTAACTCCTTTCCACGGAGCAATACGTAACAATACATGGTCCCCAACGTTAAATTCCACATCCTTTCGATGAAGATCCGCATAACTCTTTTGTCGATCCTGTGCCGTTTGTATACGTTGTCGGATTATTTGGATCTTTTCCGTAGTCATACGTACTAACTCCGGTCCCAACAACGTTGTTTCACCCACCTCGTTCCAATATACCGGAGAGCGACACTTTCTCCCATACAATGCTTCGAATGGAGCTACGCCAATACTTGCCTGATAACTGTTGTTGTAGGAGAATTCCACCAATGGTAAGTACTTATCCCAACTCCCTTTGAAGTCTAGAACACAAAGTCTCAATAGATCCTCAAGAGTTTGGATAGTCCTTTCCGATTGTCCGTCTGTTTGAGGATGATAAGCCGAACTGAATCGTAAATCCGTACCCATAGCTTTCTGCAAACTGATCCAAAATCGTGAAGTAAATCTGGGATCACGATCCGAAACTATGGATACTGGCATGCCATGCAACCTCACAATCTCATTCACGTACATATGAGCAAGACGCTCAAGGGAATAAGTCTCTCGTATCGGCAAGAAATGAGCAGACTTGGTTAATCTATCAACAATAACCCAAATCGCATCTAAGCCTTGAGAAACCTTGGGAAGACCCGTAACGAAATCCATCGTAAGGTGTTCCCACTTCCATTTCGGAATCTCCAGTGGTTGCAATGGACCCTTCGGCACTTGATGTTCCGCCTTTACACGTTGACAAGTTAAACATCTCGAGATGAACTCCGCAATCTCTCTCTTCATATTGCCCCACCAAAATGTATGTCGAAGATCACGATACATTTTAGTACTCCCAGGATGGATCGCAAACGGTGTGTTGTGTGCCTCCATCATGATTCTATACTTCAAGTCGGAATCGTTAGGAACACAAAGTCTGGAGTTGACTCGAAGTATTCCATCTTCATCAATTCTCGCTTCTGGAATTGCACCTTCTTGCACCTTCTTCTTCATCTTCATCAGCTCCGCATCCGTAGCTTGAGCAGCTTTAACTTTATCAATCAAAGCTGGTTCTACGCGTATACTTGACATCATCGCACTCGTTCCCACATATGATCTTCTACTCAACGCGTCAGCTACCACGTTCGCTTTTCCAGGATGGTATTGGATAGTATGATCGTAATCTTTCAACAGCTCAAGCCAACGTCGTTGCCGCATGTTGAGTTCCTTCTGAGTGAAGAAATATTTAAGGCTCTTATGATCCGTATAAATCTCCACTTTCTCTCAGTACAAGTAATGTCTCCAGATCTTCAACGCGAAAACGACTGCTGCCAACTCTAGATCATGAGTAGGATAATTCCTCTCATATTCTTTGAGTTGTCGCGAGGCATAGGCTATGACTTTCCCATGTTGCATGAGAACACATCCTAACCCTTTGCCCGAAGCATCGCTGTAAATAACAAATCCATCCGAACCAGATGGTATTGTTAGAACAGGTGCCGAAATAAGTCTCCTCTTGAGCTCTTGGAAGCTCTTCTCGCATTCCTCGTTCCAAACGAATTTCGTATCTTTCCGGGTCAACTGAGTTAATGGAGTAGCGATTCGAGAAAATCCCTCTACGAACCTCCGATAATAACCAGCTAAGCCCAGAAAGCTTAGTACTTCGGTCACCAACTTAGGTTGCTCCCAGCTTTGTATTACTTCAATCTTCGCCGGGTCAATAGATACTCCACGTTTCGATACCACGTGCCCAAGAAATGCTACTTCCTCAAGCCAGAACTCGCATTTCTTTAACTTGGCGTATAGCTTGTTCTCACGAAGCTTTTGAAGTACTAACTTCAAATGGTGTTCATGATCTTCACGGCTTTTAGAATAGATGAGAATGTCATCAATAAAGACAACAACGAATTGATCTAAATACTCCTTAAATACATGGTTCATCATATCCATGAAAGCAGCAGGAGCATTAGTCAATCCAAAAGACATGACTAAGAACTCATAATGCCCGTATCGTGTTCTAAAAGCAGTCTTTGGAATATCCTCAGTTTTAATCTTCAACTGATGATATCCAGAACGAAGATCGATCTTTGAAAAGAATTGCGCTCCTTGCAACTGGTCGAACAGGTCATCAATACGAGGTAACGGATACCTATTCTTAATGGTGACATGGTTCAACTCCCGATAGTCAATACAAAGTCGCATACTCCCGTCTTTCTTCTTTACGAATAAAACAGGAGCACCCCAAGGAGACGTACTAGGACGAATAAAATCAATGTCTAACAACTCTTGTAATTGAACCTTTAACTCCTGAAGTTCAATAGGAGCCATTCGATATGGGGTTTTAGAAATGGGTTTTGTACCGGGCTCAAGGTCAATAAAGAATTCAACTTCACGTTCTGGGGGTAGACCGGGAAGTTCTTCGGGAAATACATCAGGAAACTCATTAACAACGGAAATATCATTCAAATCTGATGTATTCTGATTTAGATCAGTGACATGAGCTAAGAAAGCTTGACATCCGTTTTTCAATAAACGAATAGCCTTGCGATTTGAAATGATATTGACTGATTTTAGTGGTTTGGTGATTTGGATTCGCACAACAGGTTGATTAGGAATATGAAAACTAACAACCTTACGAAAATAATCAATTTTGGCATGGTAAGTGGTTAACCAGTCAATTCCTAAAATCACGTCAAATGCAAGTATTTTCAAAGATATAAGATCAACAGGTAAGGTAAGGGTACCAATCTGAATCAAGCAAGATTTGTAAACTGTAGATGTAACAAAGGTTTCTCCTAACGGAGTTTCAACAGATAAGTCAAAGTCCAATTTATCAGAAGTCAAGTTCAAACGTTGAGCACAAGCAGGTGAAATAAAGGAATGGGTAGCACCGGTATCTAACAAGGTATAAACTTCGCAAGAGTTTATGATCAGCTTACCCGTAATCACCTCGTGTGGATTCCTCGCGTTTTGGGCTGTCACGACAAACGCTCTTCCAGGAATCACCGACTTTGACTTGTCTGCAACCGCCTTTGGAATCACCACCCCCGCCGAACTTGGTTTCGCAACAGGACAATCTCGAGCTATATGTCCTTCTTTTCCACAGTTATAGCATCCTTTGAACTGTTGTGGGCAGTTTGGGCTAATATGTCCCTCTTTCCCGCATTTAAAGCATACGACCGATGGTCGTTCTCCTCCCCTCGAAACAGTTGATGCTGGTGCTGATGTTGACATCTTCGCGTTCTCATTGTTGTACCATCTCTTCTTGAAATCTCCTCCCGATTCGCTTCTTCTACTATCATGGCCACGATAACCACCGGAGTGGTTACCGCTTCTGTCATACTTTCCTCCTCGCTGGTTGTCATTGCTCCGATGACTGCTGCCACCGGTACGACCTTGGTTGTGGTCCCTCGGTTGAACATAATCATTATCTCGTTCTAATAACTGGGCCCTATTTACTACATCCGAATATAAATAAAATTTATGGGAAATGAGGTATTGACGTATTTCGGGTTTCAAACCTCTTAGAAACATCCGCGTCATACGTTCCTCATTCTCCACCAAATGAGGTGCAAACCTGGACAGCTCCGCGAACTTAGCCTCGTACTGGGATACCGTCATGTTGTTTTGCTCGAGTCTAATAAACTCTACTTCTTTCATATGACGAATACTTTCAGGAAAGTACTTGTCATTAAACAGTTTCTGTAACGCTTCCCAAGACATCTTAAGTGCGGCAGGCTGGGTACGTTTCACAGATTCCCACCAGTAATCTGCCTCTCCACGGAACATAAACGTGGCGAATGGAACCTTCTGTTCCTCTGTACATCCCAAGACATCAAATATCTTGGTAATTTGTTTAATCCACGTCTCCGCCTTGATCGGATCTGGCTTTCCCAGAAATTCTTGTGGCCCCAATTCTTTGAACTGCTTAGCAGTGACAGCTCGTGTGTTGTTATTATCTCCACCTGTATGTTGCACACGAGTCTCCCTCGTCTGATTTTGCATAAACTGCAAAAAACTTCTAAACATCTCATCGTTTATCGTCTGACCAGCGTTATTTTCAGGATGAACATTGCCTTCTTGTTGCATGTTCTCCTGGTTAACGATTAAAGGTGTCTCCACGGTCTCATTCACTTCGTTGTTAACATTCTCAGCCGCCATTCTCAAATATTGCCATAAAACAAGGGTTAATTAAACAAATCAACATATCACATATTAACCCTATGCTCCGATTGACCAATTAAATATCACATAAGCTTAGGTAGGACACACTAGCGAAGGATTTACTCGTCTCTCCCCTCCTAGTTCTATTCCCCGATCTCCGCCAGAGATCATATCCCTAAGCTCTGATACCAACTGTGACGCCCCCAGAATAGGTCCACTCAACCCAACCCATTCTGAGTCGCCAAATACATGGTACAGAATTCAAATACAAACTTTATATCATACGGTCGTGCAAAATACGACCACACAACTGTGAGTCTCAATACAAATATGTAGAAAATATTAAGATTCAAACTAAGTCCTCATTACAATTATTATCACACTATTTATCAAAAATAGTGAGGACTACTACTGCTCTAACTCGGACCATCACTCTGTCCCCCGACTAGTTCCCGCAACATTCTCATTTCCTGAAGAGGACAACAGATGAAAAGGGTGAGCTCAACTAGCTCAGTAAAGAATATTATGACTAAGATAATGGAAAATAAATTATCGTTAGTCTTCAACAAATCAGATAAAATATAATGGACAACCAACTCTAGATCAATATTCGCAGCGGAAATAACAGTTCATTAGAAGAATTAAGCAGAGAATAAAGTCTACTATCTTCTATGATTTAAAAGTCCATCATCAATATTTTATCCCTGTAACATCAATCAATATACATCTTGAATCAAATATTCATCTTTGCACTACAAGCCAAAGATATTCATCAAGTAATCATTCATCTTTGCTCTACAGGCCAAAGATATTCAGTTCATCACCTTTTAGGACTGAGAATGATGAAAAACATTTTAAAAAAAACGAATCCAGTGAGATAAAAGACAAAGACTAAGGATTCGTATTTTAGTATATCCAATTCAAAAATACCTCGTAATAATCAATTATGGAGCAAAATTCAAGAATAGAGCTCAAAACTTGGATACAATCAAAGATAGTAACCTTAACAAGCAATTTGGACAAATAGAAGAAAATTTAATTTTTTCCGTGAATAGTGCCGTATACGTGAATAGTGCCGTATACGTGAATAGTAACCCCGACGGAAAAAGTAAGAATTTCAACATAAAATCCATGACAATATTTTTGTATAATGATATTGAGAAGAATAACAACATTTACGAAAGAAATAACATCCCTTACCTCAAAAAGATAGTACCTCTGACTGGAATATCGGATATAATACCGAAGAAAACTTGCACTGAATACTAATACTCAAAGTATAGAAATACTCACAAAAATACGCTCAATATTATAGAGAGAGAAAACTGATGATTCTGGTGTGATTTTCAATTCTAACCTAAGCACCCTATTTATAAGAAAAGCTTAGGATGCCAAAGGAGACTAAAATAATAAAATAATATTATTTTTTCAAAATTTCCGCCGCCTGGCGGCTAAATTTTTTTTCCAACAAAAGTGGGTCCCACCCATTAAATAATATTTATTTTCCAAAACTTCAATAATTCATAACAAATAGCCCCTTTGTCAGAAAAATACAAATTCTATGTCCTTCCATAGGAAATTTAATTCCCTACAACTTTGCAGAAGGAAGTTTTTCCAAATTCCAAACATAAATTATCCGAAATCCATAAATAGATGATTTCTCACACCAAAATATTGATAAAAACTCACCAGCGCCAATTCCTTCTTTAATATCCACAAAATAAATATTTCCTTATCATATAAATCAATAATTACTTATTCACAAATAATATTATAGAACTACAATATTAACAACCAGGTCGTTCCCAGGACAGAGGGGGCCTTCCGATAAGGACTTCTCCTTACTGGCGCGCAATTAAATAACCCCTCCTAGACATAACTTCCTTAGACATTGTCAATAATGCTATCTAATAATATTATTCAAATAATATGAATTATTGAGTTGATAACGTGAAATACTGTGCAACGACAATTATTGAATCAATACTACAAAATATCAACTGTAGCCATTATTGAATCAATCATAAAAAAATAGCAACATAGCAATTATTGAGTCAATAAAATATCAATGCAGCAATTATTGAGTCAATAATATAAAATATCAACGTAGCAATTATTGAGTCAATAATATAAAATATTGAACAGTAATTACTGTAACAATAATTGAGTAATGGCTTCTCACGTAAGACTCAATAAATTGAAATACTGTGTAATACCGTGTGCTACTATGCAACACCGTGTATCACTGTATTTTAACCACCGGGTATTTCACCAGTACTAACGGTAACAACCACGCCGTTATTTTGTAAAAAGTTATTTCTGTCGCTTTCTATATCCGACAGTTATTCCGTTGTGGGGGCCCACAAATAGCTGCGCCGTCGTACGAATATTCCCCGACAACAAGAATATTCCACGACCAAACGAATATTCCCCGACAACCAGAATATTTTATAACCACTTGCTCATTTTAAAAATGTTTGCACATTTCACTCATAACTTTCATATTTATCAAAACAACACCTTACTGTTTCGAAATAATATATAAAGAAAACTAAATCTTTATTCATAAAAGTTGGGGTCTTACAACATATATATACTTAGTGATGTGCTATATATATATATTTTAGCAAGAGGAAGGATAAGGACAAATACAGTATGAGATTTGTGGAACATGTCTCAAAGTATTAAATTATTTTGTATGAATATGAATATTATGTGAATGCTTATATTTGTTTAATATATAAGAAACAAATAAAAGAAACTAATGTAACCTAATATATATAAGGTATAGAAATTAAATAACCTAAAAGTTATAATAGGAAATGATGTTAGTATTTAAAATATAAACTAACCCTAAGAGATTTATTTTATACATCTCAACTAACTAATTTTATAACCTAATTAAAGCAAGTATAATTAGGTAAAGAAATTAAATGTACATGAGTAAGGATTTTACAATTTAGTGAATGAGAAACCTTAATTAAATGATTAGGGTAAGATATAATCAAAAGTATTGGGCTATGTTAATTCTAATGGACCAAGAAATTAATTTGAAAGCCCAAAAGATTAAATAAAGTGACCCAACTTTTAGCTAATTGAAGAGGGACTTTTTGGACAATTAGTAAAGCATATTATACCATTAAAATTTAACCAAATTGGGGATAAAAGGAAGGGGAATTTCGGCACAAGAAAGAGGAGAGAAAGAGGGAATTAATGTAATGATGGGTTACTTTAGTTGTTCACCAACTATGCAAGGTGTCACTAATTAACTTGACCACTTATTTTATACAAGAGTGCAAGCAAAGCTAAGGTGATTAAGAGAGAGAACAATTTTTTTTGGAAGATTTGATTAGATATACAAAATATATGTATATTAGTTGACCAAACACTAAAAATCCTCCCCACTTTAACAAACAGACATTTACTTCATTTCATTTATCTCACTTCCAAGTTCAACTAGAAAAACAAAAATACAATAAAGAGAGAGAAAAAGAGGAGAGGGGCAGCATCCCCATGAGAGAGAGAAGAGGAGAGAGAAAGGTCATCCATGGAAGGGAAAGAAGAGAAAAAGGAAAAAGAATATCCAAACAAAAGGTATAAAAAACTAGTTTATTTCCTTTTGTTTAACTTGTTTTGGATGGGATGAAGATCTAAGGTTTCAAAACTTAAAACCTTAGATCTACATGTTAATAAGTGTGTTATGTGTAGATCTATCACTTTTGAGTGTCAAAAGTTAGATCAAGAATAAAGAAATTAAAACTATGTTTTAGATCTTGAGAAAACCCTAACTTTTTACTACTTTGAAAGGGTTATAACATGAGATCTATAACTTTGTTTTTTGATCCGTCAAAGAGGGGTACTAGATATATAAGTTAACTACTAAACCCAAGTGGTAGTACTCAAAAACAATGTGTTTACAAGTCGCGGTGTCAGTTTTAGTCGAAACAGTCCGGGTAGTGAACAAAAAGTGAATAATCTCGCTGACCAGCCACTTCCAGGGGTTGGTTCGTCATTTTTCTGAGCTCTAAAAATTCTAGGAAAATTTGGAGTGATAATATGAGAAGTTATCTGAGTCTTGTAAAAAGTTGGTTTGCAGCCAATGAATACTTTCAAACGTACACCCAAATAACTCTTTGTGGTTAACTCCAAAAATTATACAATTTGTACTGGACGTACATATATATAACAGGAACATACCCTGATAATTTTAGAATTTTCGGATAAATTTCGATTTATGATAAATGTAGCAAGATTTGGTTGTTTTGGACTATTTAAATATAGTAACTGAATTTTGAAAATTCCAGGAAAAATATATTTTCATAAGGGAACTATATTCAGTTGATTTGCAGAAAATAAATGATTTTAAAGATGTTTTGCTATTTTTCATATAAATGATGATATTTTGGATAAATAAATTAAATTAATTATGTGATGTTGAAAATTTGGAAAATAGAATATTATGGCTTAAAAACCCTATATAAGGTATATACAGATTTTTTATAAGGGTTTTGGTCATTTGTGATGAAATATAATATTTATGGCATTTTAAAATGATTAAATAAATTAATTAATAAAAGATAAACAATTAAAAAAAATTATTGATGATTAAAATGTTATTAATTGACTAATAATATTAGATTAAAATATTATAATAATATTAAACTAAAATGTTATTAAAAGATTAAAAACATTAGCTTGAGATATTATTAAATAATTAATAATATTAAAAAGGAAGATTAAAATGAATTATATAAAGTAATAAAGTTATTTTAAATGTAGTTTGTTGAATTGGACATTCAATGGACTATATTAGGTATGTAGTATGTTAAAAAGGAGAATCCAGTTTGTTGGATTGGAATCTAGTTTATTGGATTGTCATCTGGTTTGCTGGATTTGGTATTCAGTTAAGGTTAATAGACATTGGAAAATGTTATAGAATCATGTGAAATAAATAATTTATGTTTATATATTTCGCATTAGTTTATATAATATGTATGAAAATGAAGTACTGTAACGCCCGATAAAATCGAACGTTTATGTAAATGAATTTTATTTGATTTATTAAATAAAATTTTATTATTTGTTTATTAAACCGAGTAAGCTAAACGAAGGTGGTTCTATGACCTATAGAATGCAGAAGTGGTGAGGATTCTGGCTACGTGCTAGAAATAAATGATGTGAATTTATAAGACAAAAAAAAAAGATTTTCGAGAATACAAATATTTTTGAGAAAAAGATAAAATAGGCACTCTTCACAGATAAAACCCTAAGGGTTAAGGTTTGATCTTAAGGGTTAGGGTTTGAGACCCTAAGCCTTTATGGGAGATCGGAGTGTCGGAATGACATTCTGTCGAAAGATTTGACGGTATTATACTGTGAAAAGTTAAGTTAGCCGGGAAAAGTTTTCCCGAAAGAAAATCACTATTCATCCGTTTCTGCTCTGGAATTGTTATTGAAATTTTGAGAAACGTGTAATGATAGAATTCTAAGACGAGATGGAATATGTAATAATATTTTATTTATGGCTTGCGAAGTTTTCACTTGCGGACTTAAAACCCTAAATGTCAGGGAAAGTAAAATCTAAGAATAATTGTTTAAGTATAATAATAAATGATTATGTTACGGAATGAATACGAGTATAATACGAGGGTTAATACGACATATAATACGAATTTTATACGAAGAAAATACATTCAATTTGAATTAATTTTAATAACTAAACCTATGGGTCGAATCGATGGGTTAACCTATGGGGCAACCCATGGGCACATAGGGTGACATATGGAGCATGTGGGGTCATGTGCTAGCATATACTAGCACATGGCTTCACATGGCAAGACATAGGCTTAAGGAGGTTTGGTCCTAATGACCAAACTACCCTATGTGACACCCCCGAATCCGGGTCCTCTGACCCCGGTCCGGTCGTCACGAAATAATACTAAACATCCACCTCTAAATAACATACGATAACTAAAATGCGGAATATAATAAACGTACGTCGTTCATTCAAAAGGTGTTACTAGTCCCAAGATTCGATAACCTTAAATACAAACATACAAACATACCCTAGAATAGTCATTAGGGTTCATATTTCATAACAATAATTAATTATACATAAAAATAAAGTCTGCTCCTTGCAAAATAATCCTACATCTTCCCTTTACCCTTGTCCTTCCCTGAAGTCTCGGGCTTAACTGCAATATAAGTCATGATATAGCAAGAATGAGCAACAAGTTTGCTCAGCAAGTTTAAGTACAACAATAAAGGATATATCATGATGAATTCAACAATATGAATATCGAAAGCAAGAATAATGATTACTTTTAGAATAACTGATAGTCAAGTAGACTTTTGAACTATAAAACTCCAACAGAATCAATAGCTGATTGACCCTTTGGTTACTGGCTACAGAATAAGTACTTGAGGGGATCAGCCTCGCGTACGCCATGTATATGCATAACATTCAACTCTGCTGTTTGTATCTTATATCAGATACCTGCGACCTTTTTATAATATAAGGGTGTTCTTTCAATCTAAGAATCCTTACCATCAATTGGTTTGGATAGCTTTTATAAAATTTCATATACATGTCTGACCGAACAAGGGTTCAGACTCTATCTGACACAGTTCAAGAATTATAGAACTTTAAATGATTTACAAGTCCAAAACTGTACGAACTCAAGTGCACCAAGTGCGAATAACAATAATATCGATGTGGAATAATTGTAAAGTAATTAAACCACCTAATAGCATGCTTGGAAATAAAGTTCAAGCTTTAAATAATTAACCGTCAATACGATAATAACCTGCTCAATACAATATGAGAAGGATAGGAACTTGCACAATAAAGAGTGTAAGGGAACTTGCATTCAAATCAAGTGAAGTTAAGAAATCGCTTACACGATTCATTGAATAAGGTAGTGCATGAATTTAAAATAATTGCATTCAATATAACAATCAAATGAAGTTAGGAAACTTGCACAAATAAGAATTAAAGAACTTGCACAACCAAAGAGTGAAGTTCAGAAACTTGCCTGATTTCTCAACTACAATTAAGTTCTAGCTTTAATTAAATCTCGCTGAAATAACCTAACATTAATAATTCGGTATTCCAATTAGCATGTGTAAACTAATACGAGTCTACACTTACAAGAATCTGCTTATCATATTAATCTATCCATAATTCACGTAAGTCAATCTAATCATGTCATAGATTTAATAACTTTAGATTATCTAGTTTCTATGCACCAATATAGGCTTGAACACATAATACTTCAAGTTACTTATATTTAATCAACACACATACTTTATCAAGTTATTAACTTCTCGTTCGAAACTAGCATGCTTTTTCTATATTCAATTCGAAGTCGTGTTTTCATGCCAGTAATTCACATACTTTAACTAATACATATTCATGTTTCAAAGATTATTTACATCGCCATATTACACCTCACGAGACTAACAATACTTAGTAAATATGCTTGTGCTTATACTACTCATGTATATTCCTATCACATAGGCTATACTTTAGAAATTCATTTTCTATGAATATGCGTGCATAGGTGAAATCTATATATAAACAAATAATGTTCATGTTAATATGTCTATAGGCATAGTGAGCTCCTAATCTTCATGTTTGCATGCTCATAATATAACCCACATGGTAATTGATGTTATTAACTTTCAAATCTTAAGTTTCCTTTGAAAAGTATACTAAGTCCACAAAGGTAACATAGTACATGTAAAGCGTCTCAACATATAGTTCGTATGCAATTGAAACACATATCTAAACCTTGTAAATGTTCTCATATGGTCAGAATATAAAAGATACTAATCTTGGTCAAGTTTGTTTTCAAAAGGCTTAAATTTCTCGTTAAAGTCGTTGAAATCTTGCAATCGTTCATGCTAGTGTGTTCGACACTTTAAACGTACCTTTCATGTCAATATAGACTATACGGTCATGCTTTCAGAATCAGAAGATGCACGTGCTACGTACGTGTCTAAGTTCATAATTGAAACTATAAGTTTCCCTTTTAAAACATATGTTTTCCTTTCATCACACATACTATCATGGTCATGGCATATATGTAGTATTAAGAAGCTTATAGTGTGGTTTAATATTAGTTTACATGCTTGGCCAAAGGGTATCATCAAGATAGCATGGACAGAAAACGAAACAGAAAATAAATTCTGCAGAGGGGCGCGGCCGCGCCCAAATTGTACTAGGGAGACGCGCGGCCGCGCGGCTCCCGTTCCAGTCCAGAGAGTCTTCTGCTAAAGCAGAGCTTCAGGCCAAACCCAATACACTACATGAAACATGCTTGCTAGTTATCACATTGTACATATAACACCTCTATATACTATCCTAGCATGTTAATCATCATTTCATATCACCAATTCTAACTAAACATGTTAATTCTATGAATTGAATTTCAAATGGGTTTAGAGATTATACCTTGAATTAGCTAAGCTTGCTTCCCAAAATCAGATTACTCTCACTTCACTCTTTCTATAATACTTAGCAATTAGTCTAGCAAAAATGAAATGAGAAGGGAAGCACTCAATTTATAGGGAAATGAATAACCATGCCAAGCCATTGTCCATGAAATCAAACCATTGGAGAAGGAGAAGAGATGATGGGCAACAAGCATTAGGTGAAATAGTTGCCAACCACCCCGATCACCCACATCCTTCTTCATCATGAGCATCATTGGCTAGCTAGGAAGTTGATATGAGGGAGTAGCTTAGGCCTTTGGCCTTACACGTGAATGAGAACTATGGAAGGAATGGACACTCAAAATGGGACAAGAACTCAACATTCATACATCATTAAGGTACACAACACTTAGTTTACACATTTTATATAACTTAGGTTATAATGAATTAAAGGGTATACAATGCATTTTCAAATTACAAGGTAACAAGTAGGGGTACACATAGATACATCAACATATAATCCATGTACATTTTCTATTAACACCAAATATAAATTAATTAGGCATTTATTATTAATTATTATCATGACTGTTATTATAATAATTATAATAACTTAATGAAATCATTATTAATTAATTATTGATCTTATTATATGTCAATAGGGGATACATGAATGTTTACCCACACATATCATGTTACATAAGTCATACTATTATGTCACTCACATAATGTAATTACTCTTACCATATAGTCAATATATATAACGTATAATCATATTGATGTGCCACCTTGCATTATATATAATATAAGGTAATCCACCATATATTATAGGTTTATATATCACATGCTTGTATAAATCAATTAAATATAATATTATTATATTTATTAATCTCTTACTTATTAATTATTATTTATTCATAATAATTATTAATCAACACATTATCAAATAATTAATCATAATTGAAATTAATCAAACACGTTCAAATCCTGTCACTATATTCAAATAAGTTGAATATTTAATTATTAATAATCTTATCAATTCTCTGATATTAAGGTCTCAGGGCTAGTCCACTAAGTTAAATAACTCATTAGTGACTTCCTTTAATCATTTTACAAATTCTCATCATCACATAAGGTTTAAATAAACTCACAAAACTAACTCGTTAAAATTAAATCACATATTTAATAAATAAAGAGTTTAAAATTCATGCTCGTTACACACTAAGTCTTGCAATTCTATAAATACAAGGGCTTCGCTAGCTATTTGGTTGTTTTATCAATTTCACCAACATATTTAGAGAGAGAAAAAAGAAGCTAGCTTGTGCTTTGATAAGGAAACCAATCAAACTAAAGAGCTAGAAGACCATTGAGTCTCCATACTTAAGCATCTAAGAACTAACAAGAGTATAATGATAAGAAAATTTATGTAAAATCATTTATCTGTTAATAATAGAATTGATAGAGAAGTGATTTGGGGAAACATGAATCATAAGAAGTCATAAGGTTGGCTATATAGTGAACTAAGAACACTAACAAGCCATGCATAATGAGATCATAAGAATTGATTAAGGAACTAATGAAGAAATTATCAAAATTGTAAAAGTTTGTGTATTAAGCATGTGATTCCATTAAAACTTAGATGTTTAAAATGGTTAGAATCATTAAAGAACAACCAATGGATTGATTCCATTTGGGTTGAAGTAAAAATAATGAATAACAAAGATTCGGCGAAAGTTACGCGATTAGACGTTAATCGTTGAAATCATGAATTTTCCCGGAATAGAAGTCAAAAGTCACCGTTTGATTCGAAAACGATGGGCGTAACGTGTAATTAGGTAAATAAGACTTGCAAGAGCAAGAATGAACCAATTCGGACTTAAAACGAAGACTCGAGCATCGAACGTTCACGAATGTTTAATGAATGGGTAAAAATGGACTAATCAGCTAAATTCTCACCGACGGATTCAGAAATGAATTCTAACTTGATGAAATGATAGAACATAGAATTTATGAACTATTGGCTTTGGAACGAACTACGAGCTCGCAAAGATTCAAAAATTTTCAGAATTTGGGGGCCGGTGCTGCCGCGCCGTCTAGACCCCTTGTAACCAGCGCTGCTGCACCAAAGCAGGGTTTAGTCACTGCTAGGCAGCGCCACGACGCCGACTTTAAGCCTTTGGTTGGCGCTGCCGAACCCTAAAGGAATTTTTTTACGACGTGAACATTTCTTAACCTAGCTTTCTGCATGGTAATTATGGGGGCAACTATATGGTTAATATTCATGAAGAGAAATCACTTAAACAACATGTTTAAGAATGATTTTATGAATTAAACGTGGACAAAATATATTTAAATTTAAAACTCAAAATCCGATAATGTGAACTATGAATCGTAATCGAGTTGTGAGAGTGCCTTGAGGTTGTATAACACGTAATAGAGGTGCGTGATGTATGAATGACATTAAATGAAGTTAAAACTCATGTAAATTCTATACGAAGGTTGATAATGGGAATCCAATGGGAATGTGATTAACTTAACAAATCGGTTAGGGTTTTGTCCGTCATTATACTTAATGATGATCGACGGGAGTCGGTTTATGACATATAGACGTTAATAAGACGTAATAAACGTTAAATAACTTGAACGAATGTTATTAGCTTAACAATTTAGTTAAGTTATACAAGAAGGAGAAGATAGAGTATACATTGTATATCAATTGTGAATTCTCATTGGTATGCTATGTGATTATGCTTTGTAGAAGTTGTAAAGACCAAGTATCGTAAACATAAAGGTTTAAAGACGCAAAGACAAGTTTTTGAAACTCTTGTCTATACCTTGTGTTGGACAAGCTGTTATTATACATGATCTCTTTTGCATAAACTGTTATTGAATAGTTGATGCCATTTGATTCGGCTAGACTGAGACTTAGCATATTTTGGTTAATTTTCCACAAATCTTTCCAAAATATTTACAATGTTGTTATCCTATGCCAATTGATTGGTACGGATTCTCAGGTAAACCTGAGTATGAATAAATAAATTTTTTTATGTTGTTAATTCGATAGGCATGTGCGGTTGCCACAAATTAAACGTAAACACGTTTAATGTATAAGTGTTGATCAACATAGAATACTACAGGCTGATCACCTGGATGTGCTCGTAACTAATATTGAACTTACGGCCTCAGTGCCGGGTTGTTCATTTAATGAATGAGAACTAAATGATGGTTCATGGTCATTGACCAACACAGATTTTGAAGAGGCTATAAGTCCTTAGGAATGGTTTTAAAGGAATCAAAACGTTATTTTGATTACACTTAAGTAGTTTATAACTATTGTACAGTTATTGATGACAAAGCTATATGATTCTTGATTTTGTGATTTCAAGATATGTTGTTGAACTTGCTGAGCTATTTATGCACATTCTTGCTTAAAACTAAATGATTTCAGCTAAGAGCGAATAGACCGAAGGATCCGATAAAGACAAAGGCAAGTACAAGATGGGCAAGTAGTTACCTTTGTAATAGCATATTAGTAGTATTGTAATTACTGATATTATGACACTAGAACAATGTCAAGGTTATAAAGAACCTTGGAAGGAAATTAATAGAATGTAATATTTAGTAAACTCATGCATGTTATTGAAGTCTTTCATTGAATGGATGAGTAGTAGATGGTAGTACCGTGTAACACCATATCCATGGTTTGAAGGTACCCAGATTTGGGGGCGTCACAGGTTGTTATTAAAGCTTTAGGTTATAAAACTTAAGGGGAAAAACCTTAGGCTATAACCTTGAGAAGAGAAGTAGAGGTTAAAAGTAAATAAGTTCGGGTAGAGTGTTTAAAGAAGAAAGTAACCTTAAATATATTAAATATGATATATGTTGTTTATATTTTTATTATATACTAATCAAGTTATTTGTGTCTTATTGTAGATACCAGGTATTATGGACATGTATAATGAAATACATGAGGTTAGCGAGGACTCAGACAACTTTGTAGAGGTCGTACCAATGCCGATAACAGAGGTACCGGTAGTGATTTTGGAGGAGACTGATCCAGAGGAGGAAGATTCGTTCGAATATTCTGATAACTTTGACTTCGTGTCATTGTTTGATGGTATGTCGGAGGAAGAGGTGAAGATAGTGCCGATTAATACGGTACCGCCTATTGAGGAGGTGGAGGAAGAGTCTACGTCGGCGGAGTCCATGAAGGCTCTGTTTATGGCAGTGTTGGACAGGAACGTCTAATTAAGTAAGGAAGTGTGTAACCTTAAGCAGGAGGTTCACGACATCCAGGAGGACAAGGAAGATATGGAGGTCTTTTGGGAGATCGAGCACGACGAGAGGGTGTTGGCAAAGGATAAAGTTTGGGACTTAAAGCTAGAGGTCTAGGAACTAAATTTAGAGCTTCTGAATAAGAAGCAAAAGATTAGTCAAATGTCCTACATCCATAAGAGTTCGCACGAGGATTAACAGCACCAGGTTGCTGAGTATACTGTGGAGGAGGGACATACTAGGCATACGAATAGCCAGGATATAGTGGCCAGTATGGCGAATGCGGATTACAAGAATGTCGTTAGGCAGATGTAGTCCAATAGTATGTATAACAGAATTAGCAATGTAAATAGTGTGTAGCTAGTAATGACATAAAACCCTCTTTTGTATAAACAAGGGTAGTCTTTTGTAAATCCCAACTTTTGGAAAGTAATTGCGAGATAGTATTGTAAATGGCTGAAGCCATGTAATGACAAACGATGTAGTGTTATACTACGAAGAAGTATCTTAATATAAAAGTTTATTGAAATGCTTGTCAATGCGATTGAGTTGTTATTGATTGTTAATAATAACCGAATGAAGAAATGAATAATAATGAAAATGTTTTCGCATTAATAGAAAATGCCGCCAAGAATAAGTCAAAGAAACCAGGAAGAAGAACCTCGTAATGAGGAGGAGCAAGGGAATAATAACCCGATGCAAGAATTTGTGAACCTATTAGCTACGACTCTCAATAGGATGAGAGATAACGTACGCACTAATCCTGGGGTAGGTCGGGGGACTAACTTCAAGGAGTTTAAGATTATAGATCCGCCTGAGTTCTACAGAACTACGGATCCTATAGCTGGCCAGGTTTGGGTAAAAGAAATTGAGAAGGTATTTATAATATCAAATGTCGGTGAGGCGCAAAAGGATTATTTTGCGACTTGGATGATGAACGGCGAGGCCAACTACTGGTGGGAGGCCAACCAGGGTAGGGCCGAAATAGAGGTTGTTACGTGGACACGGTTCAAGGAGTTATTCTTCGAGAACTACTTTCCCACGAGCATGCAGGGAAGGATGGAGATTCAGTTCCTAGAACTGAAGTAGGGGGACATGACAGTTCCCCAATACGCAGCCAGGTTCAATGAACTGGCAAGGTTTTCTCCATACCAACTGGACACAGAGTTGAGGAAGGCGAGATGATTCGACTAGGGATTAAAACCCTGGCTCTTTAACCGGATATCAGTTTTCCAAAGTGTTACATTTGGAGATGTGTTAGAGAAGGCGATTATAACCGAGGGTGGTAGTAAGGCGTTGACCCAATACGACAAGGAGAAAAAGATTAAGGGTAAGACTGACGTATCGGTCGAAATTGAGGGAGCCAGCAGAAGTGGCCAGAAGAGGAAGGGTTTCAATTCGGGAATACCGGAGTAAAGGAGTTTTCTACGAGGAGGATGGCGGTATGCAAGACTTGCCAGAAGACTCATTTGGGAGTCTGTCTAAACGGCAAGGCGGTGTGTTACAATTGCAAACAGGAAGGGCATATTTCGCTTAACTGTCCTAGTCTAAAAAAGAATCGTGGTTGCTTTGCATGTGGATATACGGACCACATGGCATGAAACTGTTTGAAGAAGGATTCGGATGGTGGGAAAGGATCTAGCGGTAGTAAGCTTGCGATCGATGGCGCAGCTACCACAGGGTAGACCAACTGCCCACACTTTTAATATGACGGTCCAAGATGCGGTTGCATCAAGCGACATCATAGCAGGTATTATCTCGATCAACGACATAAATGCGTATGTATTATTTGATTCGGGTGCTACGTGTTCGTTTATAGCATGTGAATTTGCTAAACGATTAGGATTACTCCCCGAAAAACTTGTAATACCTTTGAATATTAAGGTAGCAAATGAAGAATTAATTCCTGCTGATTTGGTTCATAAGAGTTATTGTATAGATATTAGAGGTAACAAATTATCGGTAGATCTAATACCGATAAAGTTGGGAGCATTCGATGTAATTCTCGGGATGGATTGGTTGGTTAACCATGGGGCGATTATAGATTGCCAAAATAAAAGTGTGAACCTTCAGATTTTTAAGAAACCCAAGGTAGTTTCTATGGTAGTAAATCACTGGGACGCTCTTGTTCTCTAACCATGATGCAAGCCAGGAAATTGTTAAGGAAGGGATGCGAAGGCTACCTGTGCCATGTTGTTGATACCCAGTGATTGGGACCAACATTGGAACAGATACCTATAGTCAACAAATATGCGAACGTCTTTTTGAGTGATTTGCCAGGTCTTCCACCCGATAGGGAGACCGAGTTTGTTATAGATGTTGTGCTATGGACGACACCAGTTTTGAAGGCACCGTATCGTATAGCGCCAGTGGAATTGAAGGAGTTAATGATTCAGTTGCAAGAACTGTTGGACGAAAAGTACATTCAATCGAGTGTTTCTCCACTGGGAGCACCGATATTGTTTGTAAAGAAAAAGGATGGATCGTTGAGGCTTTTGTATCGACTACCGAGAGTTGAACAAACTAACAATAAAGAACAAGTACCCATTACCCAGGATCGATGATCTTTTTGATCAGTTGAAAAGGGAAAAATATTTTTCTAAGATAGATTTGCGGATGGGGTATCATCAATTGAAGGTAAGGGAGGAGGATGCACCTAAGACAACATTTAGGACTCGTTACGGCCATTACGAGTTCTTGGTGATGTCGTTTGGGTTAACGAATGCACCAGTCGCATTCATGGACATGATGAATAGAGTGTTCAAACAATATTTGGACAAGTTCATCGTGGAGTTCATTGATGATATTCTAGTTTATTCAAAGACACCATGAATCTCGCTGAACATTTGAGATTTATGTTGGAAGCACTAAGAAAGGAGAAATTGTTTCCAAAATTCACTAAGTGTGAATTTTGGCTAGAGAGAGTGAAGTTTTTGGGGCACATCATCGGCAAGGAAGGGATCTCAGTAGATCCGGAGAAGGTGGAAGCAGTTATTAACTAGGAGCAACCAAAAATGCCAACTGAGGTGCGGAGCTTCCTAGGGTTAGAGGGTTACTATCGGAGGTTCATTCAGGACTTCTCGAAGATAGTTACTCCGTTGACAAATCTGACAAGGAAGACCGTGAAGTACGTGTGGACAGAGAAGTGTGAAGATAGCTTTCAAGAGCTGAAGAAGAGATGAAGTCAAGCACCGGTATTGTCCTTACTGGATGAGACGGGGAATTTCGTAGTTTATAGTGATGCTTCACATAAAGGACTGAGTTGGATGCTCATGCAGCATAGCAAGGCCATCGTGTATGCATCTAGATAATTAAAGGAGTATGAGAAAGTTTATCCTACTCATGACCTTGAACTTGCCGCAGTGGTTTTTTCCTTAAAAATTTGGAGGCATTACCTATATGGGGGAGAAATGTGAGATCTACACAGACCATAAAAGTCTGAAGTATATCTTCACCCAGAAGGAGTTAAATATGAGGCAAAGAAGATGGTTAGAGTTGATAAAGGATTACGACTGTGAAATCCTGTATCACCCAGGGAAGGCGAACGTGGTGGCCGACCCTTTAAGTAGAAAGGGTCGGGAGAAGCTGTCAATGTTGACAACTCAAGAGGAATTGATAACAGAGATGGTAAGGATGAAAATAAAAGTACGATGTCCAGGTGGGGAAGGGGAGAAGCTGTTTGCATTGGAGATTTAACCCACAATAGTAGAAAAGGTGAAGGAAGTGCAACTCATAACTGATAAGTGTGCATGGATAAAGAAGAAGATTACAGACGATACCGAGGATACGTACAATCTTGATAACGAAGGGTTATTAAAATTTTAAGGACGAATTTAGGTTCCTTGTGAGCTAGAGTTGAAAGAGGAGATAATGGATGAAGCTCATCACTCGAGGTACTCGATTCATCCTGGTAGTACCAAGATGTATCAAGACCTTCGAACCAATTTTTGGTGGACAAACATGAAGAGGGATATAGCGGAGTATGTCAGTAGGTGCTTAACTTGTCAGAAAGTTAAGGTCGAACATCAACGATCCAGTGGTTTGCTACAATCATTGGAGATTTTAGAATGGAAGTGGGTGCATATCACGATGGACTTTGTGGTAGAACTTCCGACGAAGTAGAAAGGATACGACGCTATCTGGGTAATAGTGGATCGTTTGACAAAGTCGGCTCATTTCTTGCCGATAAGAGTCAAGTACAACTTAGACCAGTTAGCTAAACTTTATGTCAAGGAGATTGTCTCAAGACATGGAGTGCTAGTTTCGATTGTGTCAGATCGCGACCCGAGATTCACCTCGAATTTCTAGAAGAGCTTGCAAGAATAGATGGGAACGCAACTGAGGTTTAGCATGACATATCATCCACAGACAGATGGACAAAGCGAGTGGACAATTCAAATGCTAGAAGACATGCTAAGGTCTTGCGTTATGGATTTCAAAGGAGTTGGGACGATCATCTACCGTTGGTAGAGTTCACCTACAACAACAGTTATCATGTCAGTATAGGCATGCCGCCTTACGAAGCGTTGTATGGATGGAAGTGCAGAATGCCACTGTGCTAGGATGAAGTAGGAGAGCGTCGAATGTTAGGACCATAGATGGTGCAACAAATGGCGGAAGCGGTTAAGTTAATACGAACGCAGCTAGTAGCAGCTTAAGACAGACATAAAAAGTATGTCGATCCACATCGGAAGAATAGAGAATTTGAAGTCGGTTCGTATACGTTCCTGAAGGTGTCGCCTTGGAGAAGGAAGATACGCTTTGGGAAGAAGGGAAAGTTAAGTCCTAGGTTCATAGGACCCTTTAAAATTTTGAGAAGGGTAGGACCGGTAGCATATGCGATAGCATTTCCTCCAGAGTTGGGACATATCCATAACGTGTTTCACGTAACGGTATTGTGTCCTTATAAGCTGGATTACAAGCACGTAATCGAGTATGAACCTATCCAAGTCGAGAAAGACTTAATATATGAAGAAGTTCCTATTCAAGTCATTGATAGGAAAGAACAAGTCTTGAGAAGAACAGTCATACCTTCGGTGAAGGTGATATGGAGGAACCACAATGCCAAAGAAGCAACGTGGGAAATCGAAGACGAGATGAGGGAGGCTTATCCTCATTTATTTAACTAACTTGTATTAAAATTCTGTGGACAGAATTATTATAAGGGGGGGAGAATGTAATGCCAGAGAAAATCGAACATTTATGTAAATAAATTTTATTTGATTTATTGAATAAAATTTGATTATTTGTTTATTAATCTGAGTAAGCTAAACGAAGGTCGTTCTATGACCTAGAGAATGCATAAGTGGTGAGGATTCTGGCTACGTGCTAGAAATAAATGATGTGAATTTATAAGATGAAAATAAAAGATTTACAAGAATAAAAATATTTCTAAGAAAAAGATGAAATAGGCACTAGTTTACAGATGAAACCCTAAGGGTTAGGGTTTGACCTTAAGGGTTAGGGTTTGAGACCCTAAGCCTTTATGGGAGATTGGAGTGTCAGAATGACATTCTGTCGAAAGATTTGACCGTAATATACTGTGAAAAGTTAAGTCAGCCGAGAAAAGTTTTATAAGAAGAAAATCACTATTCATCCATTTCTACTCGGGAATTATTATTAAAATTTTGAGAAATGTGTAATGATAGAATTCTAAGACTAGATGGAATATGTAATATTATTTCATTTATGGCTCGAGAAGTTTTCGCTTGCGGACTTAAAACCCTAAGTGTTAGGGAAAGTAAAATCTAAGAATAATTGTCTAAGTATAATAATAAATGATTATTATAAGGAATGAATACGAGTATAATACGAGGTATTATACGAGTATATTACGAAGAGGATACGAGGATTAATACGATGTATAAAACAAATTTTATACGAAGTAAATACATTTAATTTGAATTAATTTTAGTAACTAAACCCGTGGGTCGAATCGATGGGTTAATGGGTGGGTTAACCTATGGGGCAACCCATGGGGCGACCCATGGGGCGACCCATGGACACATAGGGTGACATATGGAGCATGTGGGGTGCATGTGCTAGCACATGGCTTCACATGGCAAGACATAGGCTTAAGGAGGTTTGGTCCTAATGACCAAACTACCCAAAGTCTTGCAATTCTATAAATACAAGGGCTTTGCTAGCCATTTGGTTGTTTGATCAATTTCACCAACATATTTAGAGAGAGAGAGAAGAGAAGCTAGCTTGTGCTTTGATAAGGAAACCAATCAAACTAAGGAGCAAGAATACCATTGAGTCTCCATACTCAAGCATCTAAGAACTAACAAAGGTATAATGATAAGAAAAATTGTGTAAAATCATTTGTCTTTCGATAATAGAATTGATAGAGAAGTGATTTGGGAATGCATGAATCATAAGAAGTCATAAGGTTGGCTATATAGTGAACTAAGAACACTAACAAGCCATGCATAATGAGATCATAAGAATTGATTAAGGAACTAATGAAGAAATTATCAAAATTATGAGAGTTTGTGTATTAAGCATATAAAACCATTAAAACTTAGATGTTTGAAATGGTTAGAATCATTAAAAAAACAACCAATGGATTGATTCCATTTGGTTTGAATTAAAAATAATGAATAACGAAGATTCGACGAAAGTTACACGATTAGACGTTAAGCGTCGAAACCGTAAATTTTCCCGGAATAGAAGTCAAAAGTCGCCGTTTGATTCGGAAACGATGGTTTTCGATAGTGTAATATGTAATTAGGTAAATAAGACTTGCGAGAGCAAGAACGAACCAATTCAGACATAAAACGAAGAATTGAGCATCGAACGTTCACGAAAGTTTAACAAACGCGTAAAAATAGACTAATCGACTAAATTCTTGCCAACAGATTCAGAAATGATTTACGATTTGATGAAATCATAGAACATTGAATTTATGAACTATTGGCTTTGGAACGAGCCAATTCTTAGTTGTAACGATCATGTTATGAGCTCTCAAAAATTCAAAATTTTCAAAATCTGAAGGCCGGCGCTGCCGCACTGCCCAGACCCTTGTAACCAACGATGCAGCGCCGAAGTAGGGTTTAGACACTATAAGGAAGTGCTGCAACCCTGGCTTTAAGCCTTTGGTTGGAGCTGCCGCATCCTTAAGGAAAATTTTTCCGACGTGAACATTTCTTAACCTAGCTTTCTACATGGTAATTATGGGGGAAACTATATGGTTAATATTCATGAAGAGAAATCACTTAACAACATGTTTAAGAATGATTTTATGAATTAAACGTTGACAAAACGTATTTAAAACTCAAAATCCGATAATGTGAACTATGAATCGTAATCGAGTTATGAGCGTGCCTTGAGGTTGTATAACATGTAAAAGAGGTGTGTGATGCATGAATGACATTGAATGAAGTAAAAACTCATGTAAATTCTATATAGAGTTCGATAATGGGAATCTGATGGGAATGTGATTAACTTAATGAATCGGTTAGGGTTTTGTCCATTATTATGCTTAATGATGATCGACGGGAGTCGGTTTATGACATATAGACGTTAATAAGCCGTAATAAACATTAAATAACTTGAACGAATGTTACTAGCTTAACAATTTAGTTAAGTTATATAAGGAGAAGATAGAGTATATATTGTATATCAATTGTGAATTCTCATTGGTATGCTATGTGTTTATGCTTTGTAAAAGTTGTAAAGA
The DNA here is from genome assembly GCA_020205555.1 of Panax stipuleanatus. Lineage (NCBI taxonomy): Eukaryota > Viridiplantae > Streptophyta > Magnoliopsida > Apiales > Araliaceae > Panax > Panax stipuleanatus. The sequence continues at coordinate 203,592 of JAINUT010001591.1, forward strand.
CCAAGTATCGTAAACATAAAGCTTTAAAGACGCAAATGTAAGTTTTCTAAACTCTTGTCTATACCTTGTGTTGGACAAGCTGTCATTATGCATGATCTCTTATGCATAAATTGTTATTGAATAGTCGATGCCATTTGATTTGGCTAGACTGAGACTTAGCATTTTTTGTTTGGTTTTCCACAAATTATTCCAAAATATTTACATTGTTGTTATCCTATGCCAATTAATTGGTACGGATTCTCAGATAAACCTGAGTATGAATAAACAAATGTTTTTATGTCATTAATTAGACAGACACGTGAGGTTGCCACCAATTAAACGTAAACACATTTACTGTATGAGTGTTGATCAACATAGAGTACTACATGCTGATCACCTAGATGTGCTCGTAAGCTATATGGAACTTCTGGCCTCAGTGCCGGGTTATTTCTTTCATGAATGAGAACTAAATAATGGTTCAAGGTCATTGACCAACACATATTTCGAAGAGGCTATAAGTCCTTGGGAATGGTTTTAAAGGAATCAAAATATTATTTTGATTACTCTTAAGTACTTCATAAATATTGTACAGTTATTGAAGACAGAGCTATATTATTCTTGATTTTGTGGTTTCAAGATATGTTGTTGAACTTGCAGAACTATTTATACTCATTCTTGCTTAAAACTAAATGATTTCAGCTAAGAGCTAACAGACCGAAGGATCCGGTAAAGACAATGGCAAGTCCAAGATGGGCAAGTAGTTACCTTTGTAATAGCATAGTATTAGTATTGTAATTACTGATATTATGACACAGAATAATGTAATGGTTATAAAGAACCTGGGAAGGGAATTAATAGAGTGTAATATTTAGTAAACTCATGTATATTATTGAAGTCTTTCATTGAATGTATGAGTAGATGGTAGTATCGTGTAACACCATATCCAAGGTTTGAAGGTACCCAAATTTGGGGGCGTCACAAGTACCGTAACGTACCAGGTCCTAGGTTCTAAGGACCCGAATTTGGGGGCGTCACACAATATACTAGATGGGAAGTTAATCCAATCTTTTAATTGGAGTGAATCTGAGTGGCGCCTTTCCTGAGCCTCACGGGATTATTCTCCTCTGAGTCCAGTAATCAACCACCGACGGGTTCGCCTTTTGGTGGAAGAATCACACAACATACATTCATCGCGTCTCACTGCATGCAATATGATGACATTGTGCGAAGCACTAATATAAAACAAAGTAAAGAGACATTCATTCACATCCATTCAATGTAAAGACAACACTCACACAAATGCAGATAAAAAGGGAATTAAAAAGATTGAAATGCGGCTTAAGCCCTCTACTGTCCCCAACAGAGTTGCCACTTGTCGACACTGGAAAAATCCTCAATTCCTAGAGTTTGGTTCTTTACCCTTTATGTTTTCTATGTGGTTTAATTTATCTTGCTTAAATGGTGAGATTTTAGGAAAAGACCGACATACAATGTCGACGATTTGAAAAGATTTGATTTTATTGATTGGGCCGAATTATATAGAGCCGCCAGTTGGTATGAGTTAAATGGTTGGACCAACTCAACCAGATTTTTTAAAGGTTTTACAATATGGCCCAATATGTGACTCCGTTTAATTGGTCTTGAAAACCGAGATTCATAGAGTTCGGGGGCTAGCTTAAGCGAGAGGAAGGTGTTAGGCACCCTTCGACTTCCGTGAAACACGGTTATCATGTCTTTTCATTCCCTAAGCATTGTGTTTGTGTGTGCGATACAAATAATTATACTTAAGTGCTTTATTTGAAAGTAGTGATGTGCTTCGTTGAAACTATATACGAAGGGTTTGATTTATTAAAAAGTCCATTTTTAGCAAGAATATGAAAATGATATTTTGAAAATAGGTTTTCAAACCTTTTCGCTCGCATAGGAATAGAAGCCTTTTGATACTTTCATTTTTATTCCATAATCGGCTTGTTTTGATTATATTCTTGAGATGCAAAGCATTTTCGACAAAATATAAATATTATATATATAAGTGTCGGGCTCCTTATGGGCATAAAAGTCATGGAAGTGAGCCCAAACACCACAACCACAGTTTTTACTATTTTGGGGCCTTAAACCCGTATAACCGTTTTAAGGCTTCGGATTTACAAGTACAAAAATTTGCAAGCTGGTTGTACAATCGAAAAGGTCCATCACGAGAACCGGATCTAGATCTATTGATTGAATCATAGATCCTGTAGCTCATAGGCTCACAGGATATCACATAAATAGCATGCATAACAAATATACTGAATGAAAACATATATCTATACTAGACATCGCTGGACGAAGGATTTATCAGTTAAATCCACGTTAGCGAGTAGCCCATAGCTTCAAGTTTCCTATAGATACAGATCTAGGGTCACATGGTTGCTAAATACTTACAAAAACTAGAAAGAAAACTAGATCTGTACAGATCTTAGTTATTCTAGCTTTCAAGTTCAAGTTTTACAACTTTTGAAACCCGTTAAAAGCTAGATCTAAAAGTAATATGCATACAAGCCAATCATGTTTGATGATAAAATATTTACTTTGTAACAATTTTATTCATTTATTAATAAAAGTATTATTTAATTAAAGGAATTTAATTTATCTACCTGGTGTTGTTTTTATAATATATGATAAGCCCATAGTTTAAGCAATGCTTTAGAATCATGATGATGATCATGCTAATGAGATCTAAATTCTTAGATAACTTAAAACTAAAATAGTTCCTAATCGTTGGATTACTAAAAAGGAAATTAGTGAATCCGGATAGATTGGTACATACGTTTCTTGCTCATTGGATGAGGATGATCGATCTCATAATCATTTGTGTGGAGACACTAAAGCAAGTATGTAGGTGCTTATTAGAGAATAAGTACAGTAAACATGGCTCGCTAAGGAATACCTAATGGAGTTTTACTTGCCTATGAATAGAAATTCCTCAAGTGATAGTAGTACAAATAATCCTTAAACTTGAGATCATCATAGTATCTTGTGTATGATAAGTTATACTTTGACATGTCCCTTAAGACCCTAAGGGTATATCAAATGGTATGATTAGGTATAATGATTTATACATGGAGATAATGAATGGTCAATAAAAAATCTACCACTTTTAGTAAAAGAAGAGAATGTCCTATGTGATTCGATAAATGACAACCCAATAGTCCTTGGCCAAGACAGAATAAAATTAGAAAGTAGTTTCTAATTTTCATTATTTGGTGTTGTAGACTCTCAAAATTTTGCATTCCTGTTACTAACCCTGCAGGAGGGCAAAATCATTTTTTACCTTCCGGAGATGACCTTGGAAGTTCAAATCAAATCCCAGCCCGGCGACAACACCGGGAGATTAATCTTAGCCTCGGCGACAACATCAGGATGTCAAGTCAAGCCTAGGCCACAACCCGGGAGGTACTCAGCCCAATGACAACACCGGGATGTCAAGTCAAGCCCCGACTACAACCCAGGAGGTACAGAAGCCCCGACGACAACACCGGGAGATCAATCTAAGCCCTGTCTACAACCCGGGAGGTACTCATCCCCGTCGACAACACCGGGATGTCAAGTCAATCCCCGGCCATAACCCGGGAGGTATAGTAGCCCCGACGACAACATCGAGAGATCAATCTCAGCCCTAGCGACAACATCGGGATGTCAAGTCAAGCCCCGGCTGTGACGCCCCAAATCCACGTTCCTTCGAAACCTCGAATTCGGTGCAGTCATGATACTACTAACGCCAAACTATTACATCTTTTAATCATTAGTAAAAGAATACAACTTTGTTTATTATAATTTAGAATATAAATTCTATTTATATCCAAGATCTCATCTTTACATCATGTTCGATGTTACTAAAATGCAGAATAATTTAAACTTTTTCAATCCTCCTTGAATAAAATCTTTTATTGATTTCATAACTTGAATCAATTACAACCCTTGAATCAATTATAAAATATGATTCATTATATTTGAGTTATCGTATAACGTTTACAACTCGACTTGATATCCTCTATGTATTAACTAATACATATTTACAACACAACCTGTATTAAACAGTGTAAACAACTATCAAGTAATACTTCTAGAATCTAAACAGGGTTCAGGCAATAATCTAAATAGTACTTCTTCAATTCGATACTATCTATCTTTATCAATCAAGAAGCACGAAGTCTTTATCGTAAGTCCTTAACCTGCAAAAGTGGTTATTTGTAAGAGTGAGCTCGACAGCTCAGCAATTCTAACAGTTTTCATGCATCACATAGCATACAACATTATACTCAGTTCATGCATTTATAAATAATTTATATTTACTACGCATGTTACTTTTCACATAACAAGTATATCATCAAAGATCAACTTTAAATCTCATTTATATCTCATATACAATTCATATATAAGTTCACATTATCACAGCATAATATAATTCAACTAACAGTTATTGAATTCATATATCAAATAGGAACTGAAAGACTTGCCTGATTCGTAGTTTAACAACTACGACTTAACTGCTTAAAGCTATCTGCACTTCGTGTATTCCTACACAGTTATATAATCATGGATTTACATCCATCGGTCATACATTTCATATGCTCTTAATAGAATAACAATTCGTATATCGTTTTCTAATCTTGGTTTTGTTTCACTCTATTTTAGGATAACCACGATATTACAACATCATACCTTCATACTTATTCTATAGAAACCATTCTATTTCGGTCCTTAGGGTCCTTAAGGAAAATAACTTAGGACCAGACAGATAACAAACTGTTCTTGGCAGCTCTGCAACACGGCGCGGCCGCGCGACAATTTAGCTTGGGAGTGGCACGGCCGCGCGACTCCCTGCCAGAACCAAACTTGAGATTTCATAAACTCAGTTTGGTCCTAATATATCATGCATTCTGATATATATTATACACACACATTAAGTAGGTTTTCAAATTCATATTCGAACTATTTAGCTTTGAATAGCGTAGCTCTACGTTGAATTACTTAAATCAATAAAGCTCAACTACTAAAGTCATGTTATCACATAACAAGGCTTAACCACACTAAGTAGGCATGCTCGTGCTTATACTACACATGTATACTTAATCACATAGTCTATGCTTTAGAAATTCATTTTCTCGAATATGCGTGCATAGGTGAAATCCATGTTTCATCACATGATGCTTATGTCAACATGTCTATAGGCATAATGAATCCTAATATACATGCTCGTATGATCATAATGTAACTCACTCCGTGTTTGATGCTATCATCTTACACATTCTAAACATTTCATAAAAATCGCTTTAAGTCAACAAAGGTAACTAAGTATATGCAAAGTACCTTGTAGTCATGATTCTCATGTATTAGAACACATATATAAGTCATCTATACATGCTCAATGATCAGAACGTGGACATCCTATATATATGTCCAAAAACTCTAAGTTTGTCTTTTGAAATCATTTTTAATTTAAACAATGTGTTCTAGTGTATGCTCAATACCTTCGACTCACATATCATGCATATCTAAACCATATAATCATGCTTAAAAAGTCAAAATATAAACATGACTTATATACCCCAAAATTCATTTATAAAACCTTAAGTTTTCATTAAAAACTCCACTACAACAAGGTATAATTGTTTACTATTAGCCAAGGTAATTAATCAACAACTACCTTCATACCGATTGATACACATAACCAAGACACTTACACATGTCTCAAAAGTCCGACTCAAAGAACACAAAATTCGTCAAGTCTCATTTTCAAAACTTTACGTTTTCTTTTCAGAAATCATGTTAAACCAACTAATACAACTTACTACGTGCATGAAAATCTTAGTACGCATGTCAGACCCCTTTATGAAATTATTAGAGTCTAACTAGTATGCTTAACCAACCAGAAAACACAAAATCACCAAGAGTTTCTGTAGAGGGCGCGGCCGCGCCCCATTTGTACTAGGGAGACGCACGGCCGCGCGGCCCCGTTTCCAGACCAGAAACTTTACTGCTAAAACAGTGCTTCAGCTAATCCTTTTCTTACTTCATGTAACAAGCTTGAAAGCCATCATATTGTATCTATAACATATATTTAGACTCTACTCAACATATTAACATCATCTTACATAACAATTCTCCACTAATTCATGAAATCTCTTATGAATTTATAAACTCACAACTAAGAATTTAAAGTAAGAGTTATACCTCTTGGAGCTTTGAATTACTATGCTAGCTTCTTTCTCAGATTTCGATAGCATCACAAACTCTTCTATATAAACTCATCAAGAACTTAGCAACCTAGAATTGTAAAGGGGAGGCTTCTATTTATAGGAAAGCCATTACACAAACTTGGTTTTTGCCCCATAATTTAAACCAAAAGATTGTATGTTTGTATGATGGTTAAGGAATGGTGGTTGAGAGTTGGTAAATCTCATCATGAATCCCACACCCTTTGCAATTATTAGCTAGCTTGTGATGAAATTGAGAAGAGTAGAGTAGCCATGTGGGTTCACGTGAAGAAGAAATGGGCACTCAATGTTAGACAAGGAGAGAACTCAGCAACTTGTTTTCCCACATACTAATGTTATATATGTATACATATAGTATATACTTAGGCTATATATATTTATTCCATATATATTTAAGTTATACACATTCCATTTTATATAACTTAAGTTATAAATTAATGTGTCACAATGTAGTCCCAATAATACTATCGTGTAGTAAATTTTAACTTGCACATATAAATTCATGTACATTTCATTCTACCGGATATAATTCTATCGGGTATCATCACAGTGTATTGTCTCCTTTATTATTGAATTTCATTAATTCAATAATTGTTTGCTATATATTCATGATATATTATTTTATTGTATACTTAATATACACATTGTCACACCCACATTTCATGTAACTCACATAGTTTAATAAATCTTGATACATGGTCCCTATATATAGTATAGTCACATAATTGTTGCACCACACTATATAATATAATTGTACCACACTTCACACTTCATATAATATATAGTTAGTTACTATACGCTAGACATTTTATTCGCATGCTTGCACATAGAAGTAAGTAATTTACTTATCTCATCAATTAATTAATAATAATATTTATTAATCCATTTCTCATTAATCAATAGAATTAAAATTTCCATAACAATTAATTAACATTTATATAGTTAATTTTCACAATAAATATAAATCTTATTATATTTATAACAAATATACTTATTATCATGCTATCACTCGCAATAATAATAATTCAACATATTATTATAATAACAATTAATATAGATTAATTGTTTAAATAATTCTTCCATCATTCATTACCGAATCTATTATCGTGCCACACAAGGCATATTTCACAAGCTTGCATTAAGCTTATTCTTATTCTCATCACTTACTACTTATAACATGTTCAATATAATTAGAACTATTAAATCACAAGGTTCACATATATAAATATATCGTGAATGAAAATATTCAAATATTCTATATAACCTTTACGGTAATATAATAACTCTAGCTATTAAAATGCTAAACTACTTCAATTAATTATACTTATAATAAGTATAACTTTTACGCTTATAATAATTAATATATACTCTATTAATTATTCCAATAATAATATTCACGATCAAATAATAACTTAAGTTATTTAATATATTAAAAATAACTTAGTTTCCTTTCATTAATTAAACTCCCTTGAAAAATACATTAGAAATTATGTATTTTGCCATAACATAAATATTATGTTTTCTCTGAATAAAGACATTCATTATTAGAAAATAATTTACTTATTGTCTCAAGACAATATTCTTAATATAATTTCAAATAACTATATGTACGACACATGTACATATATTATATATAGTAAATAGATAATAAGTTTATTCTCTATTATAAGAAATTATTTCTATCAATTTATTTACATATAGCAAATATGTTTGAATATATTTACCATATTAATTAATCATACCTATTACCTCATACAAAAACATATAAGGTAATATTATTATTCAAAAATAATATTTCCTCCTTTTATTAAAATATTCAATATTAGAAATTATTCTAATATCCTTTATTAGAAATATATAATAATTATTTCTCTTTCTTTTCTACAAATTGTTCCCAAAACAATTTCTTCAAATATTCATTTAAAAATATAATAATTTCTATTTCTCTTTAATAACGCATATATATATTTATTAACGTTATTCGTACATTAGACTTTCTCACATATTATCACTCTAAGTAATATATATAAAAAGTATCAACTATAATTACATATTCAACACGCTTATTAATTCACTCATTTACTTAAGTAAATTAAATCCGTACTATATCACCATAGTTAATTAAGGTTCGATATTCACATTATATTATTCCATAATATAACTCTCAACTTAAATTAACTAATATTTATTCTTATTAGTTAATTCCTTAACTAACTCATGCTTCACTATCCAAATCTATTCACGGATAACTTAAGTGCTATTAATAACCTATATTATAAACATACTAGTTATTAATACACATACACAAGAATATGGTGATTATACATTAATGATATTTAATGTCACCAACTTATTATGATAAAATAATTCTATAAATTATATAGATAGAAATTTTATCCACTTCTTTTATCTCAACTGAATCGTCTCTACGATAATTAATGATATATATTAATAATATATTTATTAATCACAAAAATCACTTATTACATAGTTCATATCACATATATATATTTTTATTCGAACCCATCTCACGATTTAGGAATTTTATTTATTAAATCCTTATTTAATAATATCTAAAAATTCGGGTTCTCACATCCTCTCCCCCTTATAAGGATTCCGTCCTCGGAATCACCGAAACTTCCTCTACTCGGTGCTATTCCGATTATTACATATTCTCTTGAATAATTTTATTCATTCTCTTTTCAGAAGTTTTATTATTATAACATTCTTCATCGTATTCTGCCACTTTCTCCTTTCTAAGGATCATTCTACTTACTACTTTCACCCTTTAGAAGAATAAGAATCTTCCACGATTTTTTAATAATCGGGAAGTAGTATGAATAACTTAGATTCCAATTTATGCTGAGGGGTCACAAGACCGTGAACTTTTCACAGGTTTACTAATGCTTCAACACAATTCTTCACACCGCAAACCAGAGTGTTTATCAACCACAAAGACTGAAAACACCTTCCACGCGTACTCTAGGTGGCCAGCCTATTGTACCACTACGTTGGGCCGCAACGTAGTGTTTTGTAACGACTATATGCATTACGTTCAGAACCATTGTCCCCGTAAACATTTCCCCTTTATAGGGTTGTTCACCTCAGCTTTTCAACATCTAAATCCGCACCAGAGCAATCCAGTTTGGCATAAATACACAAGAATGCTTGAATTCTATAATCCCTTTCTAACAGTCGCCTAGCCGAATCAAATAGCTTAGACTCTCATCAACAATTCGGACATCAATCGAAATAATTTAGCCAACTTAATTGACCTTCTTTATAATTTACAAAAAAACCAAAAATTCTTTTATGACGTCATGATACCATACTAGATTAGTAGTACGTTGAGGATTCCGCCATTTTATGACTTTGTCATATTACAACATACCATAGACAAGCAAACTATCTAACACAAACTCATAATAGAAAACACACGCGAAATAAAAAAAAACACTGTACTAGCATCATGGCTTCTAAGCTCGATCATGGCTACTCCCAAAGAATAGGGCAAACACAGATATAAGTAAGAGTTCATTCAGCTACAAGCATAAGACTGTATTCGATCCATTCTATGTGTGTGTGCGGGGACCAACCATCATAACTAATCATTGCTCAAATAAGTTCGCACAGTCGATTGTTAATACCCATATGCGCACTCCGTAACTTAAACATTCAACAAGCATTAAGAATAAGACGCAATTGCAGACAAGGATCAAAAGATTCTAGCATAAAGAAAGTAAAATCTGACTCGGACAGTACTTAATTACCTTAGGCTAATCAGAGCTACCCATTAATGAGCTTTTGATCAGTGACTCCCAAGCCAGACGGCTTTAGGGCACTAGGCGTGGAACACCCCTATGAATCTAATAACTCGAGCAGCAAAGGCCACGTAATCAACATAAGCCAAATTAGACTTTACGAAATCTGAAGATTATTTGGCGAGTGCATTTTATGCTCCATCTCAACATCGGTCCTGCGTTTATGGGCGAGTGCGTTTTACGCTCCATCTCGACCCACCGCAAGACTTTCGATATACAATCTTCTTTTCAATTTTTTTTTTTTATACAACATGCCAGAATCCAAGATCCAAAACTGTATATGCGTCGAAGTCTTTTATTACCTTGTAAAAATGAAAGTTTATAAAAGTGAACATACTCCCAAAGCAATAAACAGGCGAACTAAATTCGAAAAATAACTAGTTAGCACAGTTGGTCGGTGCTTGGTAAAAACAAAACGGATCAATAACAGTCTCAACTTATCGATTGAACAACCCCTAGCTCATACATGCTTGACACGACTCTAAGAGATAAGCATAATTACTTGACGCTTGTCATTAGCCACAATCAAAAATTAGTGAAAAATATACCACCCTTGCATAAAAGCAGCTCAAAATAGGGTAATAAAGCCATTAACATGGCACAAGCATATAAATCTGTAAAAGCCCCAAAAAGATGGCTGTAAACCACAAACATGCTAATAACAAACAAAGCGCTAATAAATAACTAAAAACTGCTCATGGCATCCATCATAATAAACCCAAAACATAAAACCGCAGTTCAAAATGACTGCACTACAATCCTGATAAAAACCTAAGCAAAGTACTAAAATAGCAACCTATCATAGCAATAGACAGAAATAAAACAGATAATAAACCATAACACCCCCAAACTTAAGGTGAGCAATGCCCTCATTGCTAAACATATATCACTCTAAACAAGAGGGCTTCCCTGAAGTCTGGTCACTCGGCAGCTGCAGCGTCCTCGTCAGCTTCGGCGGGTGGTGATGGTGGAGGGTATGGTGGGAAGACAGGAGGCTCTGGGAACTGGAATGGCGTGAACTCAGAATCCTCGCCACTATACATGGTGTATATGCTCTGCATCGTGTTGACCAGCTCAGCCTGATACTGCATCGCTATGTCCTGCCTCAAGGCCACCGCTGCTATGTGCCTCTGCTGCCTCTACGCAATAGCGTCCTGGTTCTGATGTAGTAGAGTGAGGGATGCCATGATTTCTGCCAGTAATCCCTGTGAAGCTGGGCCTGCGTCTGGTGGCTGCGAAGGCTCTGCTGTAGGAGGTGGCTCAGTAGGTGGCCCGAATCCTTCGCCTCTAACATGAGAAATAGCCCCGTCCCACACATCAAAGCGTGAGATGGTCTGATGGTCAATGACTAACATGGGCGGCAAAGCTATCTCTTCTGGCCCCCAATGGATACCTGCCCTCTTGCACAGTCGGGTGATCAAGGATGGATGTGGAAGTCCCGTAGAGATATTGCTCTTGATTGCCTTTATGATGGACTCATGGATGAGAACTCCGATGTCCACGTTTAGACCCGTGACAATGGCAAATAATAGGATCGCTCTATCCTTAGTCACGTTGCTCAGGTGACGAGTCGGGATCATGTTAGCACAGATAAAGCTGAACCATGCCTTCCCATAGCGACTGAGTGCAGCATGTGGGAAACTGGTCCTCTCACCCGTGAAGTCATTTTCCTTCCATGTAGTCCCGGGCTTGCAAAGCCTCCTAACAATCTCCTCGAGGTCATAGCTGCGGAGTCCCGGCCCCATATAATCCTTACCCTCGAAACCGGGCGTCGCGAACAGTGCATTGATGGCTTGGCTTCCAAACGCCACTGACCGCCCCCTGACTTGGACAACAGCAGGACCCTCGGCACTAGCATTAGCGTAGAACTCACGAACCACAGAAACAATGGCCGATTCGGGTGGTTTTGTGAAGTGCACCCACTGGCGACCCGCAATCATGGCTAACAACTCGCCATCCTTTGTTTTGTCAGGCCTCAAACCCCGTTCAGGAATCAAGTTTCGTGCGGCAAAGGAGCTTTTGTATCGTTTCCATGCCTCTTCGTTAACAAATTTGGTGTTGTCCCATGCCGTTGGTGCTGCGGACGAGGAACCGCCGACGCTCAGTCGCTGCCTCTTTGAAGCCATGTCAGAATTTGCAGTTGGTGTGGACAAAAAAAAACAGTACCTAAGCAATGCCACTCTCTGTAGAAGCAACCCTTAAAGAAATAGGTAGCAATTCCCCAATGAAACCCACTAATTGTAAGCCAAATCCGTCAAATTTCTCTATTAGGCAAATTATCAAACACCTTGTGTGCGTTCTGAAAATCCACTTTGGATAGCCCTTGCTTGACAGTGCTTTGTCCCGATTTTCGTCAGTGGAAATCACCCCAATTAACAGAGTAAAACCAACCCAATTATCGAAATCAAACGTAAATGAATGACTGAAATCTCCCAAATACCTTGAGTGGGAACCCTAGATTGACTCTGATCTCCTCTTGCTGCGTGCACTGGCTTGGGGTCTTGTGGGAGAATGAATGGATTGCTCTCTTGTGGGTAGATTGATCAAAGGTTCGAGGTGGAGAAAGGCACGTTTTGGTTTTGGGATAGTTGGGTTCTCTTTGTGCTGCCGAAGTGTTGAGAGAAATGGAATGTAACGAGTACAACTGCTGGCTTCAATTGTGCTTTTAAAAACCAAAATTCGCTACCGGCGCTGCGGCGCGAGCATTCCTTTGTTGATTGGCGCCGCGGCGCGACTTGGCAGTAGCTTTGCCTGATTCTGGCGCTGCGGCACGAATACCCCTTTGTTCCTGGGCGCTGCGGCGCGGGAAGGAAATTTGAGTTTTTAGCATGGCGCTGCGGCGCGAAGTTCAGTGTATATGCTGGCGCTGCGGCGCCAGCCTTGTATCTGAGTTTTTTTTCCTGCACAAAAACCATGTATTAGACAACATATATTACATAGATATCATGCTAAGTAAATAACATGCTATATACTAAATCTAACTAAGATATACACTAGCAACAAACTAAATAACATGCTGCCTGCATCCTATAATCACAAAAACATACGCATTGGCAACGATGTTTACATGGTAAAAAGAAAGGACACAATTTAAACTAGACATAAGTAAAGAAAAATAGAGAATATTTATCCTGAGATGGGGTTGCCTCCCCACCAAGCGCTTGTTTTAAAGTCGTCGGCTTGACTATACCGATGCCGCTCAATCCGGCTCATAAGCAAAAATGACCATTTCATGCCGCCTATTTGTCAACTCCTTTAAATTTGTGGCGGACATGGATGATTGATCATCCTCGTTTTCTTCACCCATCGGCACGAAGAATCTTTCACCACTGGAATTATCCAATAATTCACCTTTTTCATCAAGTTGAAAGCGTTCTTTGTGCACTAGCGGGCCCTCCAGGGTTTCCACAATCGTGAGCGTGGCTTCCGGTTGTTGCTTAGTCTTGACAATACAACCACTCTTTATCCTCTTCTCTCCAACTTCAAGCTCCACCTGTTGGACAATTTGCACCATGACATCTCGCTCAACAACTTTGTGAGACTCATCGCCTTTTCCTGGCGTATCCCCCGTGCAATGCTCTACTGCTTCATCGTTGAGATCGGTATTGACCGGTAGATTGTCCTGCGGTAGATTTATAATGGCATTGACGAGTTGTCCCAATTGATTTTCGAGGCTTTGCAATGCGGCGTCTTGGCTTGCCATTCGAACCTCATTTCTTTCTATAAAGTTGGTGAGGAGCTCTTCAAGCCTTTTCTCTTCTATTAAGTCTACCGAAAAGCTCTCATTGGGTTGGAATGTCACCTTATACTGCGGAGGAGATGGACATTCAAATTGATTCGGATAGGAGTAATTCGGATCATGATATTGCTCTTGACTATAGTCCCAAGAGTTTGGATAACCCTGACAGTTTGGATGATAGGAAATCTGTTCAATGCCAGCTTGTTCCTGACAGTAGGCAGTCTGAGTGGACTCACACTCAAGATTATCAGAAAACCTCAAGACATTTGCAATTTGAGCTCGCAATTTCTCGAGTCCTTCCGAGTTTGGTTGTGTAGTCCTCTCATAAGGCCATTGATAACATTGATCGTCCATAACCTGTAAACTTAAAAACACAAAGGAAGATCAAACAAATAAAAGAAATATAAACACGTTCAAATTAAGACTAAATTGATTTAAATCAATATTGGACAATATTAGAATAATAGTTCCCCTGCAACGGCGCCAAAAACTTGTTGGTCAGAAAACCGATCACTAAACACGCGCAAGTATACGCGGTCTAACAAGTAATACAGTGATAAGAAAAGTGTCGTACCCACGAGGAACTATCACTAATATTTACCAAATACCAACTTTGTATCGCTTTAGTCTTATTCGAACAGTAAACTAATAGGAGTGCGGTTAAACTAGTTATAACTAATTATTAAAGCAAGTAAACGGATAACGAATGGTAATCGAAGGAATTACAAGCTAAGGTTACAACTTCACCCCATACAGGCATTCTGTCGAACACCTGGCGTGCTATGCTTCATCAAACTTCCTACCATTCTCTCTTTGGTCTTAATGGTCACGACAGTTTGTCGACCGAGAACACACAGGTGCTCATACACCTCTGTCGAGGTATGCACAAACATATCCTCTCCAGATCCACCCGAAAGGGAATAGAACAGAAAAGAACATCCAAACTAAGTGATAATCCTACACATGTCTATGCGAATTAACCTAATAAGGATTTAAGCATAAGTTCTAAATTAGGTCACATGTGGCACACAGATATATGTCTATTCTACGCACAACTTATGCAGTCGAAACCCATAATCACATGCCAATATATTTAGGTGTAAATCTACAATTCTTCTTTCGATATCATATAGATTACCAAAATCATCACTAATGTCTTAGTGAGAATCGTTAAGCATGAATATATTAAACCAAACCATATGGTGCCAACCAAAGAGATAAGACAGTCAATTTAATTAACAAAGGGTTCCATTATAACCTTAGAGCCAATACTTATTAGTTCATAGCTATTGAACAAAATATAAGTAGCAATAAAGACAACATTTATGGATTACAAAAATAGAGGAAATGAATGGACAAGAATAAACTCTGTCAAGGCTCTTCAGTCTCCAAGCATTTCGCTCCTTTCAAGCTCTCCAATCCGTGTAGCTCACTGCTCTTGTTGCTCCAAGGAAAACCCAAACTTTACCCTAATCTACCTAATCTATATTTACAAACATTACCCAATAACTAGAGAGAGAAAGTACAAAAGAGATCTAATCTATCCTAAACTAAGCTAACCGATTCAATCCCAGTCTTCCTCCTTTTCCTCTCCTCCTCCCTCTCTTTTGCAGAGGCTCCCCCTGGTTATATCTCTGTTTTTCTCCTTTTTCTAGGTCAAAAGCAAGCCTTTTCTGCCTGGGCACCGGAGGTCGCGCTGCGGCGCGGGCAATCAGCTTATAAGTGGCGCTGCGGCGCCATATTAAAATCAAAAGACCGGAGGTCGCGCTGCAGCGCGAGCCCATAAAGGAACTGTGGCGCTGCAGCGCCAGGATGACATTAGCAAGGACCAGGGGCGGCGCCGCGGCGCGAGATTAAGACTAGACATTGGCGCTGCGGCGCCAGTGTATGTAAATTGTCCGTTTTATCCCCTAAAAGCTAGAAAAGTCCTGTAATGCCTGCAAAACATCGGTTAAGAATAATAATATAATAAACATATAAAACTATATAAAAACTACGACGATCAGGCAACTATTTAAGCCATAAGGTATCCGATTTGCGGGTATAAATCCCACTCATCAGTGGGCTGACGATCTTTCGATCACAACCAACACTAGGTTCGATTGCATTGATGACTCCATCGTTTACCATTCTTCATCATATCAAATGATGCACATGGTCAAAATATATTTTGAAAGATTGTCAAATCATTTTTGTCTTAGTCGAAACAAATAGCGTAGACATACGAATAACGGTGTTGTTTTTAAAACTCATTAGTTCAGTTACCTGACCCAATGTTTTCTCAAGAAAACAGAAGTGCAAACACTAGCACGAAGTCAATAAATTTTGAAAATCTAGCATAGCTAGAAGATTTAGAAAAATCCAAATTTCTCCATCACTTCAATCTCTTACCACCATCAATGCTTACTATTCCAAAACTCTTATATAATATATCTATTCTCAGTACAGTTCACCAACTTACCACACCATGGAAGTTCAGGAACTTACCACAATCATATGGGTGTAGGAACTTATCCTAGTCAGACCAAAGTCGTCCATTCGCTGAGGGGTCCCATCATACGATTATGAGTCACGAACTTGTCATAGGCATGAGTTTTAAGAACTCGCACCTAATCTTAATATTATCTAATTATATCTTAGAAATCTCTATCTATCAAAATAAATATGAGAAAGAATCACCTTTCTACCATATGTATAATGATACCGCGACACTAACATTCCAACGATTATCAATGTGATGCACTCAGCGCAAGCACAAACCTCTGCCCATACAAAAGTTTGTACAACTAAGCCATCACATGAGTCCTCAATGGAATTCCAACACTTAACTCTATCTTGCTCTATCACTTGCTCGTTACGAGCTTTCTACGTTTCATCACATATAACTCCTCATGAGTTCTTGCCGTACTTTTTATAGTACATTCTCTCATAGCATCAAGCTATACACACTTAGTCGTTACAGACTACCTATCATTTCACAGTTCAATCTGATCACGTCGTGATCATCGCTTTACCTCAAGGTTCTTTCCCTACTATAAACTAAACTCCATCCTAGTTTATTCTCACTATCTTCGTCATATACATCTTATAGACATCATCTTAACATTTTCATTACCGGAGTTAGGAAACTCCTGATTCTCATTCTCTAGATATTTCGAGATTCTTCTTTGAATCTTCATTTAGATATATTTTAATCTTATCTTTCACTCTCTCAGGTTATAGTCTAAGGTACACTTACCTAAGGTTTATAACCTACAGCTTTGATACCAACCTGTGATGCCCCCAAATCCACGTTCCTTCGAAACCTCGGATTCGGTGCAGTCACGATACTACTAACGCCAAACTATTACATCTTTTAATCATTAGTAAAAGAATACAACTTTGTTTATTACAATTTAGAATATAAATTCTATTTATATCCAAGATCTCATCTTTACATCATGTTCGATGTTACTAAAATGCGGAATAATTTAAACTTTTTCAATCCTCCTTGAATAAAATCTTTTATTGATTTCATAACTTGAATCAATTACAACCCTTGAATCAATTATAAAATATGATTCATTATATTTGAGTTATCGTATAACGTTTACAACTCGACTTGATATCCTCTATGTATTAACTAATACATCTTTACAACACAACCTGTATTAAACAGTGTAAACAACTATCAAGTAATACTTCTAGAATCTAAACAGGGTTCAAGCAATAATCTAAATAGTACTTCTTCAATTCGATACTATCTATCTTTATCAATCAAGAAGCACGAAGTCTTTATCGTAAGTCCTTAACCTGCAAAAGTGGTTATTTGCAAGAGTGACCTCGACAGCTCAGTAATTCTAACAGTTTTCATGCATCACATAGCATACAACATTATACTCAGTTCATGCATTTATAAACAATTTATATTTACTACGCATGTTACTTTTCACATAACAAGTATATCATCAAAGATCAACTTTCAATCTCATTTATATCTCATATATAATTCATATATAAGTTCACATTATCACAACATAATATAATTCAACTAACAGTTATTGAATTCATATATCAAATAGGAACTGAAAGACTTGCCTGATTCGTAGTTTAACAACTACGACTTAACTTCTTAAAGCTATCTGCACTTCGTGTATTCCTACACAGTTATATAATCATGGATTTACATCCATCAGTCATACATTTCATATGCTCTTAATAGAATAACAATTCGTATATCGTTTTCTAATCTTGGTTTCGTTTCACTCTATTTTAGGATAACCACGATGTTACAACATCATACCTTCATACTTATTCTATAGAAACCATTCTATTTCGGTCCTTAGGGTCCTTAAGGAAAATAACTTAGTACCAGACAGTTAACAAACTGTTCTTGGCAGCTCTGCAACACGGCGCGGCCGCGCTGCAATTTAGCTTGGGAGTGGCGCGACCGCGCGACTCCCTGCCAGAACCAAACTTGAGATTTCATAAACTCAGTTTGGTCCTAATATATCATGCATTCTGATATATATTATACACACACATTAAGTAGGTTTTCAAATTCATATTCGAACTATTTAGCTTTGAATAGCGTAGCTCTACGTTGAATTACTTAAATCAATAAAGCTCAACTACTAAAGTCATGTTATCACATAACAAGGCTTAACCACACTAAGTAGGCATGCTCGTGCTTATACTACACATGTATACTTAATCACATAGTCTATGCTTTAGAAATTCATTTTCTCGAATATGCGTGCATAGGTGAAATCCATGTTTCATCATATAATGCTTATGTCAACATGTCTATAGGCATAATGAATCCTAATATACATACTCGTATGATCATAATGTAACTCACTCTGTGTTTGATGTTATCATCTTACACATTCTAAACATTTCATAAAAATCGCTTTAAGTCAACAAAGGTAACTAAGTATATGCAAAGTACCTTGTAGTCATGATTCTCATGTATTAGAACACATATATAAGTCATCTATACATGCTCAATGATCAGAACGTGGACATCCTATATATATGTCCAAAAACTCTAAGTTTATCTTTTGAAATCATTTTTAATTTAAACAATGTTTTCTAGTGTATGCTCAATACCTTCGACTCATATATCATGCATATCTAAACCATATAATCATGCTTAAAAAGTCAGAATATAAACATGACTTATATACCCCAAAATTCATTTATAAAACCTTAAGTTTTCATTAAAAACTCCACTACAACAAGGTATAATTGTTTACTATTAGCCAAGGTAATTAATCAACAACTACCTTCATACCGATTGATACACATACCCAAGACACTTACACATGTCTCAAAAGTCCGACTCAAAGAACACAAAATTCGTCAAGTCTCATTTTCAAAACTTTACGTTTTCTTTTCGGAAATCATGTTAAACCAACTAATACAACTTACTACATGCATGAAAATCTTAGTACGCATGTCAGACCCCTTTATGAAATTATTAGAGTCTAACTAGTATGCTTAACCAACCAGAAAACACAAAATCACCAAGAGTTTCTGTAGAGGGCATGTGACGCCCCCAAATTCTAAGACCGCCACTTGGTCTCTCGAATTCGGTTCATCACGTGCTCATGGTAATACATCACAATAATAATAACTAAATATTTCACAATCACAGCGGAAATTCTATTCTAGAATAATTTACAATGATTTATTATAATTATTCCCCCAAGTCTCGCAACCTACAGTACTTAATAGATTACATAATAATATCAATAAACGACTTATTACATAATCTAACTTAAGCTTAAACATAATCAAATCCAGTCTTACTACATTATCTTAATACAACATTAAAATATTAAAACATAAAAGAGACAAGCTAGTTGGTAGCCTTGCCCTTGCCCTTATCAATGCCCGAAGGTTCGCCATGCTCTGCCTTAACTGAAATGTTTTAGGAAAAAGCAAGAATGAGCACAAATTGCTCAGCAAGTAATATACAACAAGGGTAAATGATATAATTCTCAATTCTCGAAAGGGTATAGGAAAGTTTGATAGTTCAAGGATAGCAAGAATATCAACAGTTCTCAATAACAGCCACTAAGGACAGAATAATATCAATATGATTCAATAATAAATCAATTCAAGATTTCAAGATAACTGAATACTGAGCAGTCACTAAGGACTATGAACTTCCATAGGATTTGACAGTAATAAACTGAAAATCCAACAAAAACAGATACAACAGGTGATCAGCCTAAAGTACCCTCGTTATGCATAACAATCAATCATACTCAAGTGCGCGCGTCGGTTCTCCGACAGTTATAGTTTGTTCTTCTCAGTCATATATAAGATCCCGCACCAATCAATTGGTTTTGGGTCGCTTTTCAATAATGTAAGTCTAGCCGAATCAAATGGCATAGACACTTTCACAATATTCAAGAACAACACTAAGTTCAACATGAATAATAGCTTTAATGAAATAAGAGTTCAAGTATGCTAATTCAATTCAAACGATTAAGTAGGAACTAGTTCGCAATATACAAAGATAGAATACTCGTATCCAAAGAGATAAGGTTTAGATACTCGCTTACGATATCCGTTAAATAAAGTAGTGCAAGGGTTTAGGATACTTGCCTTATGCGTAGTTTATTCACGTAAAGCTAGCCAACACTTTCGAATCCTATATATAGGGTATTACATGCATAAGATTTTCATTAGTTACACATCCGTTACACAACTTATTACTCAATATACATATATGTTACTATCTTAGTCACATGTCATACTTATACTCATATGGTATAAAATCAGATCACGAATCAAGTACATAGTTATAATATAAATGATATTATACCAACTCATCATGTTCAAGTAGCTATGATTCTTTGACCCATGGGCTTCCATTATATAAGTTAAACATTATCTTGTTACTTAATCATCGCCTATGCACATATATCAGTAGGGTGTAAACCATTTCTAGCAATGTAGGCATTATATAAGCTATCTGTCCAAAATCAGATTGTCAAACTGCATGGCTTCTGATTCCAGGCCGGCGCAGCTGCGCCATGGCTAAGCCTAGGGACAGCGCAGCTGCGCAGCCCTCTGGCCAAGCCAAGGCTGAGCTGTGCCTTATGGTTTCTGTCCGGTCATGCAAGCCAACAACACCACATAGCATATAAACATATTAAAAGATACTTTTATGTTTGTACAACCTTTCCTCGTTTCAATTATATGTGATATAGATTCTAAGTCAATACTTTCAATGACTAAAAGTCATTCAAGGACACGAACTCATAAGGTCTAACATGCTCGCTTTTTAAACACTTAAAATGTTCACATAACTTGTAGTAAACATGTTCATGAGTTTTCATATCACATATATGCAACTATCATTATCATTAGTTTGAAAGCATACTTTATTTACGCAAATTTGGTTTCATTACAAGTAACATAGTAGGTAAACATGAATGATACCTTAGCAAGTCTACAAGTTCTATCAAACATGTTCATAAGTATCGAAGTTCAAATCTCAATGTAACATGCCAACGTTCACGTTTAACACTTATACTTTAATTAATAAAGTTTGCTAATACGTTCTAACACGTTCATGCTATATTATGAAATTTATATACG